>JANSTU010010318.1:0-15774 GCA_027564075.1 Bolitophila hybrida | reverse complement strand
TAAAAGACAATTTGGGCCTGAGAAAAGTCAAATCTCGTTTGGTTCCAAAAATGCTGAATTTTTTGGAAAAAAGGCGTTGCGTTGATGTGTGTGAAACGACTTTGAAATTGAAATTGACTTTAACAACTGTTTCGAGGATTGGAAAAAAACGTTGGCGAAAGTGTATTGGGGCCGTGGGGGATTACTTTGAGGGGGACGAAATAGATTTGGCAGAATAAATAAAGAATATTTTGAACAAAGTCTTACTAATTTTTGCCCACAGAGTATATGTGACTGTATAAACTAATTTGACAGTTCACAATCGCGTCTTCCCACATATCCCTGAGACAACTACCGAATTTAACATTGGCAATGCCGCTTTTGTTTAAGGCACCGAGGTAAAAAACAATAAACAAGCTGCCTGAGGAACCCTACTGAATCAAGAAGCAATCAGATGCGACAACCAGGAATCCACACTAACTGGGACTGAGCACGCTGCCGTTGACTCTGTACAGAGTTCATCCGCCACTGTGCTACATAGCTTACCTGGAATAAGCAACACGCCAACACGCTCAAAATTCGGTTTGCGCACGAATAAAAACACGTCTGCACTCGCCGACGGTTGGTGAGAAATAATTTAAAATCAAATATTTCAATATAAAGCATAAAGTCAAAATGTGGGCATGCTTACGAACAAACAATCCGGTGAGCTATTTGAGCATTTTTAGACACATTATGAGAAAGCAAAAAAGCATACAGTTGATTTTTTATAACATATCTTATTTGCTCATCGGACAGTAGGCCGCATGTTTCACAAAAAACAGTAACCCTGAAGAAAAAAGCACGTAGTCCGTTCATCTGTGTCACATATTTAGTAGTATACCATACTCCAAGCTATTTGTAAAATATGAAGTATGAAAACCTCAAATTTCACGAAGTATGAAAACTGCAGAAACGGTACTAAAACCCAAGAGTACTGAAAACTCTGTATTCTTCTGTGTATGAAAACACCGAAGTATAAACCTGCGAATGGGACTAAAACCCAAGAGTATTAAGACTCTGTACTGTGTATGAAAACACTAAATAAAAATACGAACGATTTAAAATTACGTTATAAATATATTTTATAGTTTAAGCGACGAGTTACAAAGCAATAAGAGCCATTTTAATATGTTTGTACAAGCTTATATAATGTTCTAAGAAACCGCTAATTCGCAAGATCATTGACTTCAAAAATGATCTTACTCTCTTTCACTTTCTCTCTATACAATTCAAATTTACTAATACATATACATTTAATTTCTAAAATCTAAATCATGCCGCTCTACAAATTACAGCACTTACACTTTGTGTACTATACAAAGTGCATCGGCGCATGAGTCTTTAATTCATGTAGATTTATATGTGTTTGCGTGTGTCAAATTATTCATTTATTTGTGATGCGTCTTTTATTTAATTAATTAATAATTATTATTTGTTCGCGAAGTTCATGTTCGCTGCGTGAACATAGAATAAATAACTGTTTTTATTATCGGCTAGATTTAATTGACACAAGAAACCTCGCTGCGACATGGATCGCGTGCATCATTGTTGCCCAAAAATGACTGTTAACCCTTTGTGAGCCACATAAATTACAAAACCTTACAAAATTTGGGTTTTTGTTCTTTCGTCAATCTACATTCTTCTTTTCATGTCCTGTTTCTTGAAATTGTATAAATAGAAGAGATAAAGTTCGTGTCCGTTTCTCTCAATTTCAATAAGTGTTAAATTGGTGTTCAGTTGGTGTTAAATTGGTAACAACCATCACCCACAATTCAACCACAGTTTTCTATTAACGCCGAGACTCCGTACCCAATTTCTAACAACTAACATTTATCTAAACAAACATAAAAATATTTACCTCAGATACTTCGCATCGCTCTTGCAGATCTCTCAATATGCTAAGGATCAAAACGACGAGCACGACGAATGCTCACACGCGCATTTTGGATGACGATTATTTATACCGTATATATATTTATAAACAGATCCGCACACACATTCCAAACTTAACACTTATTTTGGTGTCAAAATTTAAAAATCTCAATTTTGTCTGCGCTCGGTCAAAAGAAACAAATTCCGTGCGGTTTTACACAATGTTTTGCGCGGCTGAGCGCTCAAGAAGAAAATCCGCGAATAATACAGCATCTTTCTACATATATTTATATATATATATATATAACATAAATATGCGTATACGATTATTCGAGGCATATAACATATACCTATGCATAGCATATTTTATACAGTCGATTGTGTATGTGTGTGTGCGAATGCTGAGCGGCGGAATTTCTGAATAATATATTGGTGTTGAATCCATTAGTTCTGAAACAATAGAATTAGTATAAAAAATTTGTATGCAATGCAGCGCGCGCAGTGTAAGAACCGGTCATTTGAGTGATTTAGGCTTTTTTGTTTCATGTTTTCGAGGTAAATGATTGTTAACATGCATACGTATATATATATGCAGTTTGAGTGTATTTCTGTGTGTGTGTGTGTGTATATATTATACATTGTGTTATTGTTGAAGAGTGGCTGCGCTTCTTTGGAGCGGTCTTTTTTTTGTGGCAACAGTGCGCCGAATTGGATTTGTAGAGCGAAAACGGGATTTGGCGAGAAGAGTGGAATTCTGGAAATCAACGGCAAATATGTTAAGTATCCTGAAATTCGATTTTCTGTGCACGAAATGTGTTATACTTACAAAACAGCATATTTTATTCTAGATGCATCGGCCAATTAGTTAGAAATGGCCACATCTGCGCGAACACTTTTTTTTGTTATTATAAAACCGAGTTCGTGTTTATTTTTTATTGATCTAGTTCTAAACCCTCGCGAAATTCATCACAATCACAATTGATCTACGCAGAATTCATTCCGAACAATTCGTCATTTGTATATCAATCAAATCCTTTTTTTACCGTTATTTAATTATGTATTTGTGATTTTTTTCTTCTAAAATATTTGTTCGTGGGTAAGCAGACTTTTATACTTTGCATATAATTTCAGCCAAAAGCCACATTAATGAGATGCTCGTACGTAGAACAGAAGTCGATAAAATATGAGGAAAATATCAGATGTTGCACGAAGCAGTAATCATGCGAGCTGGAAAGGATGAACTTGATGAACAAGAAAATCAATGCGATGCTGTGCGTGAATATTACCTCTCTCCCCTAAGGGTATCAATAGCGTCGAATATTTTTTGTGGATTTGGGGTATACAAATGATCCCAAAGGGAAGGGGGAACTTTTTTTCAAAATCGAGTATTCCTTCAGTCAAACGAGCCATCATAATACGAGAATCTCTTTGTTCGCGACAAACATAAATTGTGCGACGATAACATGCCCTAACCGGAAAGTAGCCGAAATTCTGTGGTAGACTACATCCGGGTACAACTACTTCAGATTTGACAGGTTTTAAGTGTATTGCACTCAGGTGTGATTGACACACCGATGTACAGGCATCATCACGATTTAAGAAGGATCGGTAGGACTAACAATACAAGTTTGGTCTCAGTATAAAGCGCATATATTTGAAAGCTGCTTCCGTTTTTAAAAAATTGTTAAAATGCGTAATGGTGAAAACTCCAATAATATATACTTCATCGTATCCGGCTGTGTGGTCATCACGTTTTTCGTGATTTGGATAATCAGGTATTATTTGAATTTGAAATAATTCTGCTTGTACAACGATAACGTTATTATAGGTTTAAAGCCGAGGGTACCTATTATTTTAATGGACAAGTACGACTGGACAATAAGGTGGTCATAGTTACCGGATCCAGCAATGGCATCGGTCGTGAGACGGCTAAAGAGTTAGCCAAACGCGGTGCCAAGGTTTATATGGCCTGTCGTAATCTCAAAAAGGCTGGCTACGTTCGTAACAATATTATTCGTCAAACCGGAAATAAGAATGTAATCTGTTCTAAACTAGATTTGAGCTCAATGAATTCTGTAAGGGAGTTTGTTATCAGGTATGTAAAAAAGTGTTTTTTTCTTTCTTTTGTTTAGTGTACATTTGAATTTGTTTAGATTTCTTCGAGATGAAAATCGGTTAGACATTCTGATTAATAATGCCGGTGTAAGATACATCAGGAAAAAGAAAACCGAAGACGGTTTTGATATGCAATTAGCTACGAATTATCTTGGTCACTACCTGTTGACAAACCTATTATTAGACAAGTTGAAGGCCTCACAACCCAGTCGCATTGTGCACGTAGCCAGTATTGACTATAAAAAGGGAAAGATTAATAAGGAAGACTTCAACAGTGAGAAATCATACGGAAAATATTCGGCATATTTTCAAAGTAAATTGGCAGTGATGCTGTTCTCAAATGAGCTAAGCAAACGGCTCGAAGGTACTGGGGTTACAAGCAATGCCGTCCATCCAGGTAACGTTATGACGCGCCTCAATCGATACAAGCTATTTTTATGGTTATTCTACAAGACAACCGTCTCTGGTGCACAGACCACAATTGCAGTTGCCATTGAACCAGATTTTATTAATTTGAATGGGCAGTATTTTGAAAATTGCAAGCCACAAAAAGTTAAAGGTGTAGGAAACGATGCCGTCATGGGAAGGTGGCTATGGAGTCGTAGTGCTCAAATGACTAGGCTGATCGCATATCCGGAAATTGTTGTATCCTCAGAATAAATATTAAATATGAACATTTTTATTGAATAATCTAAAATTATTGTTGATTCCTTATTTCCTTTTTGCAATGTTTCAATTAAACATATTTTTGAAATTATCATGCATTATAAAATAGATTGTTTGTGATATTTTATCTAATAAATATTTTGAGAGTGGAATATTTTGTTGTTTATAATTTGAACGTTTCCTAAATTTCCTATCGATGCATATTAAACTTGAATTCATCATATTCGGGACATAGGGCACCATCATGGCGTGGTTTGCGACCAAAGCCTTCATCATCGCCGCCCATTTTGATCAACAATTCCAAACAGTTCATTCCCCGTAGAATTTCCGTTGAAATCGATGGGTCCACTTTGACGAGTTATATTGGGATCTAGTCTGCTTCGGCCGCTTTGTCGGACGCTAGGTTGGCTATAGATTCAGCTTTCCCAGCTAGCAATTCAGGGGGCGATTTACTTGATTTCAAGTAATTTTTTATGTCCAAAATAAGTAAAAAAAGTAATCTAAAACGTTTTAGACTAACTTTGTATTCATTTTACGTAAACGAGAAGCAAATGTTGTTGACTATCTTAGTAAAGATTTTACGTAAACGAGACGTAAAACATAAACTTATCATGTATTTAGTAAACTGTTTACACATTTGGGAATAAAAAAACCAATAACTACAAATATACGTGACACATTTGTACTTAACATTTATCAAAAATGGAAATTCACGTCAATAATACGACGTCAATATTTGACCATTCACATATTTGGTAAATATGGTCACGTCACAACATTTACTTATAACGCTAATTTTATTACTATTGTTTTAGGTGACATTCCGTTTTGACATTTGTACGGCCGGCAAAGCAGATTGTCGTGAAAATTTAACTAACATTTCAAGTGACATTTGGGTTAACTGTTTACCAGGTTGGTAACGCGGGTGAATAGTTGACGTCTAGTAGAAAAAAGGATTAGCTTTTTAAAAGTTACGCGCCATGTGAATAGTTAAAATAATAATAGTTATATAATGAAAAACATGGATATTGTTCAATAGAATATTCGTCGGACACAAACATTACAATGAATGAATTAATACTGAATAAATAATAATAACACAAATAAAAATACTTTAATTTCATGTTAATAATTCCATGTAACAGTATGAATATTCGATTGAAAACTTCATGGACTTTATCACGACCTGCATTTACACATTATAGCGTTTATTAAAAAAAAATACTATTTATTATGTGTAGGCTATCTTGGACACAAATCTGACAGATATAGCGCAGTTTATCTGCTATTTTATTTATCGCTATAAAGATAGCTTAATGTGCTGTAACGCCGCCCCGAAAATTCCGCGTCTATGGAGTCTTAGCTTTACTAAACAAGAAAAAAAGAGGTTTTAAGACGTGTTCTGCTGACGTTAACGGCACCTAACATAAAAACTCTTTACGATGCGATGCACCGACGACATCCTTCTCACTTTAGCCGAATTTTTTGCTAATTGTTAAATTGGAGAGTTGAATCTGTACACGCACATATACATATAAATGTTAAATGACGTCTGTCATAAGTTTTTTCAATGTTGATATTCAAAAACTATTGACAAAGCAAAAATATATATAAAATGGCTTTTCGTCATCTTGCTGCTAGTCGCACATTAAATATAATTTTTTTTTCTCTATACATGAAATGTTTGGTTATTTCAGAAATATTTTATATTTATGCCATCAAACAATAACAACAACACTGCATGTATGTACGTTATAACATTTATGTTATTGATATATTCTGATGTTTGACATTTATAACAGATATCCATTAGAAACAGTGGGGTCTACCACAACAAACGTCAAACTACGTAAGACATTCTCTTACGTAAGGACTGCTATGATTCGTGTACATTTTAAGAGACGTCGACTCGACATTCTCTTACGTAAGGACTGCTATGATTCGTGTACATTTTAAGAGACGTCGACTCGAATGTATACGCATCATAGCAGCTCTTACGTAAGAGAATGTCTTACGCAGTTTGACGTTTGTTGTGGTTGACCCCACTGTGCCAAGTTTTTGACATAACATATGATTTCGTGTGTGGTTTGTGTTAATGTGTATGGGTTAGTTTTTTGTTTCATAAACAAATCTGACACTGATGCACGATTTAAAAATATCTAATATAATAATAAAATATATATAATCTCATTGGATCCTTTAATCCCTTGTGGGACATAGGGCCAGTGTGCGATGCCGCACAGCGGATTCATTGACCATTACGTGTTCACACGAGTGGTCAGGTCATGCTAAATTGATTATATAAATATAGCTCGTAGAACTCTGACAGACAATTTTCACAGACTCTGTTGAGGCCAACTTTGTACCACCCAGCGCGTGCGCCATTGACATATATATTTAGATTTATTATTGAAGTTTTGTTTGTTATTTGTCTTTCAAGAAGGATTTGTGCACCTAGAAGAATCGCATGTATTTCTGCTTTAAATACTGTTGCAGAGTTTCCAAGTGGTACATATGTGGAGCTTTAAGTTTTCTCTACTTGAAAAGATTCCAGCACCTGATTCGCCGTTAATTCTGGAACCATCGGTGAATAAGTGATTCTCATTCTGCCATTCTTCGCTTATGGGTACGATAACCTTGAATGATTTTTCAAAGTAGTATAGCGGTTTTATGTTGTCTGTTTTCATAAAGAGATTTTTTTCTATGAATGACGACTTTGCAAGGATTAATGCATGACCGGTTATGGTACCAGTACTGATCGAATCATTATTATCTAGTATGCGTAATGCAGTTAAAGTATAAGTATAATTAAGTATAAGTCTTCTATAAACTAAGGATGGTAGCTGTAGGTGCTGTGCGCATGGCCCCTGTTATGCACATGCACGCAAGACGTTGGACTTTTTGAAGTTGTGAGGTAACCATCTTCAGTTTTACCCTTGGCCACCACGTTATTGAACCAAATGTCAACATTGGTCGAATCATAACTGTATAGATCCAGTAAATTACTTTAGGAGACAGACCACAGTTGGTTGGTCAATACACCATTTTTCTACAATTCTTAATGCTTGTTGCATAACATTTATGATTGTTTTTTGATTTTTTCCGGATATGAGGATTGCTATATCATCGGCAAAGCCAATCGTACCCTAAGCTATTTAGGACTTTAAGTAGTCCATCTATTACTAGACACCACATGAGAGGTGATAGAACACCCCCTTGTGGGCATCCTTGTACGACTTTTGCTTGTAGGTTGACACCTTTAGAGTCACAGCCAATCGTACGGTTTTGCAGCATGTTGATCATCCATTTGATCATCATGAGGTGAACGACTCTAGCAAGTTTCCACATTTTAGGTATGTAACTCAGTGCTTAACTAGATCTGAAGACTAGTTAAATCCAAATGAGTTTCACTGAGTTTTTGAAGCATTATTGGATAGATACCATCCGGTCCTGGCGCCTTGTATAGTTTGACGACAGGGCACACTTTATTCTATAAATCGTGATTTTGGTTGATGCCAAGCACCAATTTGGAATATGATCAACCTCATGGTTTACATCAGTATTGGTGTGAGTCTGACCATTAAATATGTAGTTTGGGAAGTGGTTACTCATCAGATGTTTCAGAGTATCGGAGTAATTTTCCGTGCTTGAACCATCGTCGAGCAATATAGTTCCCAACTGGGCATCTTTATATCTATTGAGAACGCCTTTGTGATTCTAGAGGTAGCTGAGAGCGTCTCTGCTTATCCACAAAAGGTTTTCCGAGAGTTTCTTTGACCTGTTCTTAGCTATTTACTATTTCCCTGATGCATTTCATCATAGAAACGCTCGGGGCGTGATTTTACTTTTTTTCTATAGCCGTCTTAGAGACCGCCTAACTGAGTGTAATCTATTACTCCACCATGGCGGTATATATTTAGAGCGTGTTTCTCTGATTGGTCAGCATATATTGAACAATTCAATAAGAACAGTTGAAAACTCACTGGCTAATCTCTCTAGGTCTGTTGATAGTTGATGTCCCTAGAAAGATTATGATTATCAACTGTTTCTAGATAGAGACCCCAGTTACATTTCCTCGGGTTTCTATTATCAGGTAAGTTGTTAATGATTTCTGAGTTTAAGTTGAATTCGATGATTCGACATCGAAATTTCCACAGAAACACGCCAATCTGTGATAGAATTGGCAAGTCGTAGCTACAAGCCATGTGAGCTCAATGACCTCTTTCCTTACTTTTGTTACGAAAGTATGTTCGTTCCCTACGTTTAGAACCACTAGGTTGGTTGGTTCTTGATAAATATATTTTAAAAGTTCTTTACCTCTAAAATTCGTATCGCAACTACGCACGTTCTAACCATGTTTTGGGTGGGAGCGGAAAAAATGCTCATGGATAAGAGCCATATCTATCTGCCCACTAGCCATGACAGCTCTGATGTTACTCATAGCTGCCCGGCAGTTGTGCAGATTTATTTGTATAATTTTAAAAGTGGGAGAGATTTACATCGGAATTATCCGTCGCCAATAACTTGGCCTGCCTCATTTCCATTGTGACTTAGGCGGCGATTCGGAGTGCTCGAGATGAGGAATATGAAATCACATTTTAAAATATAATAATAGATATTTTGTACATCCTTAATATATTAAACCCGGTGTGTTAAGCTTTTGTCAAGGAAATGTCTCTCAAGTAGAGGTGTGCATTTTGGCACCAGCGATTTGTATGGAAAATATTTCAAAAAAGCCAATTCTTGTAACCAAATTAATTCGTGCCAATAATTCAATAAAGTTTTAGTTTTAAACCCTTTTTTATTGGTTATTGAGATTTTGTGACAAAAATGCACTCCTCGACATGGAATTCTTCCCACGAAATAATTTGGTGACGAAAATACCCTGACCCCAAGCACAATTTTAACAATTATTACAATCAGATAGAAGGATGAAGAAAGACGCTTGGAGTCCATGGGTTCCGTCTGAAAGACGTATTCGAAAGATTCGTCGTCAACATTAGATGTTTTCGCGATAGTTTCTAAATGATGATTGATCAAATCTTTGCTAGTGAATGGTTAATCCAACTTATAATGTTGGAGTACATATCATTAAATTTGGATTTAAACGATGCAATTCCTTCTTTATACGACGCTCACGCTTCCATCGACGGACTATTACTAATTAGGTTGTTTGAAGAGTTTTCAAAATTATTACTTGACGTATAATATACGAGGGTGGTTTGATAAGTATCCGGATTAGAAATAACAACGCTATGTTTTCGGTGTGCAGCACCAATCGTCACATAATATCAATGTCCCGTTATTCCAAATCAATAACATATTTCAGAAATTATTTGTTCGTGTATAAGAATTTTTAATATTAATAATCTAGTAAAATTCAATGAAACACACACATACACAGATAATAGGAATAGCGTATTTAGCACAGCGTGCTTACCTGTCATTTAAATGATCACTAATTATGATTGATGGAATTTTGTTAACTTTGTAGGCCAAATATATTGACAAATTGCTTATTCACGTAATTAGTAGAATTTAGATATGAAAAACTTTCTGGCATTATAACATGAATGTATTATATATGTGCAAAGAAGGTCGTATGCAAATAAAAATAAATATTTTTTAATCCACCAATCTAAGCATTCTTAGCAGTTTCTACAAATAGAATGATGACTAACTAACAACATATTATTTTTATATAAATCTTTTATTAAAAATGATGCAAACGTGGTTAAATTTTGAGAATCTCCTGGAATCAGATAAAGAATTAATCTGTGATAATAAATACTCAAATTTAAATATTACGAAAGGAGGACAACCAAATAATAAGTCAAAGGATAAAAATAACATGAAATAAAATTCTGGATTGCTATTTATTTGAACTCCTGTTCAGATTCTCAAACGTTCAGATGCGCGAAAATCACATGTTAAGAGTAGCATGATACACGAGCGAAATGATTTTTTTAGGACCTAACATGTTTTATGTAAATTGTTTTAGATACATTGTTTTATGTAAATTAAAGGGGAAGAGTGCGACTTTTAAAATACCACATGAAAAAGGAAAAAAGTACCTAACGTCGTCTGTCTACCTACGGACGAAAATGACACAGGTAGGCAGAGTAGGGTTAAAAATTGTAGTATTTAGGTACAGAAGAACTATATAGTGGGCAGTTATAAATATTAATTTATGCTCAAGTCATCATTATATTTTATTGTATTTATGTTATAATTATAATTTTTACTATAAATAGTAACACACCCAGTAAGGCACTCAGTACAAAAATTGTGTTCATCTATTAAAGTCAAAAACAAAAAGAAGAAATAATTTAAACATGTCTGTTCGACTAGTGAAAACTCTTCAAACATCCGAATTAGCAATGGTCCGTCGATGGAAGCGGGAGCGTCGTATAAAGAAGGAATTGAATCGTTTAAATCCATATTTAAACACCAGAAATGTACGCCAACATAATGAGTTGGATGAACCATTCACAAGCAATGATTTGATCAATCATCATTTAGAAACTATTGCGGAAACATCTAATGCTGACGGCGAATCGTTCGATTACGACTTTAAGACGGAACCCCTGGACTACAAGCCCGACTTTCAAACATCATATTTACGGCAAATGGCATTACAGAATGTAGAACCATCGAATTGAATGAATTTATGCATAATAATAACTTATAATTATAACAAATAAAAATATACCAAGACAATACATTTCGACTTTTTTTCACACTTCAATAATGGGAAATTAATGTTCTAATATAATTTCTTTCATGCATTTAACATATATGACCTCTTCAGAATTATTTAGCAATTAATTCTACTCTTTTGTTCAGGTATTTATGGATTTTATGTAAATTGTTATTATATAAATTGTATTATGTGAATTATCTGCGAATCCGAAGCATGATGTCCACTAGTCCGTCCGGGGTGAAACATTCTCCAGATAGAGTCACCATGTCTGCTCGCATATGGTCAGACCGGATGCATATAAAGACGACATGATCAGGAGCCAATCTACGAAATCAAGCAATCTGCGACTGCGATGATATCATCGCTCATAACATCTGACATGTTCGAACTGATAGTTGCCTACGATTTGAAATGTGTAGTATATAAGGTAATCCAATTCGTATATAACTTCAGTATTGTATGTGCTTCTAACAGTATTCCTAGCTTCATAGATTCATAGTTTAAAGCTTATTGAATATGGTTAAAATAATAGCAGTTCTTTTGGTATTTGCATTAATGCAGGTGAGCTATGCCATGCGTTTTAAGTATCTATAGTTTAATAATACTATTTCTATTAAATGTAAATGTGTCATTTTTAAAATGTTTTTTTTGTATATAGGGTCTCACTGGAATCTTCCTCAAACCCATCGTTATTCAACAGCAGCATCGTCCTCAGAGACCGCCTCCACAGAGTTCAGACTCATCGAATGTATTATTTACTTTACTAATACAACAGCAGCTGGCACAAATACAGGCAGCACTAGCTGCACTGGCAACAACCACGACAACGACAACAACTGCGGCTACGACTGCGGCTGGTTAGATCCCGTTTTATATAATATCGATGTTTTGCTTTTGGTTATAACTAAATAGTAACACACCCAGTAAGGCACTCAGTACAAAAATTGTGTTCATCTATTAAAGTCAAAAACAAAAAAAAATAAATTAAACATGTCTGTTCCTCGAATAAAATTAAAAAATATAACTTTTTTGGGAAGTTATAAAAACTCATGAAATCATGAATAATATTCACAGCAACAATCGATGTACCGGTATTAAAGCACCTGAGGAAAGGGCGACCTTCAGATAATGTTTGCGAAGATCTTGCAGCGTACCCCAAAAGATGGTACTGGAAACACAGTTCAAAGATCCTTCAATTGATGTGTTTTCAAAGGAAGAGGTCTATCCTGGATTCAGCAACCGGTACTGTATTCCTCTCCTCCCTGCGATGGCGACACCTCCTTCTTTATGCGTTTCGATCGTTCATGTGCATAATATGATCCTTGAAATATAATATTTTATCTCTGTTTAGCCACTTTTCCGTCAGCTGCAGTACCCTTGTGTTTATTAGAAAATTTTGATCTTCATCTTTTTTTGGATGAATGCTCTTAGCATTCCAGAAAACAATATTGAGCGCTCTACGTTGTGCAGAGCTTGTTAGGGGGTTCCCGACGATGATTTCGTGTATATTGAGTTGTTTATGTGGACTAAATATTTATTTAAAAACTCCTTCAAAGCTCGATAGGGCAGTGCAAAAGTTCAGTGAAAATATTCAATAGGTAGCATGAATTGCAGAAAAAGGCAGTTACTAAAATATTGGTAGACTACTCTAGAACGTGATAAACGTTTATTTAATCGAGCTACAGAAGACTTACAAGTTATGCTTAACTCTGCTAAAAAACAATCAATACAGGACTACTGTCAATCTTCCATCTGAAGATACTGACTACTCTTTGTGGAAAGCAACAAAAAAACTAAAACAGCCGCAATAGTACATGCCGCACTTACGTAACTCCATCAGCAGCGCGAATTGTGCGAGAAAAAGCGGAAATGCTCGCAAACCACCTAGAAAAAACCATTTCTTTCGAATAACAACCAGATCGACGATAAGAATATTAGACAATTTCTAGAAGTTCCATTACAGTTAGACTAACCAATACCACTTTTTAAACACATTGAAGTAAGTTAGCCCCAGAATTTGAACTTATAACGGGAAAAAATCTGAAAGAATTGCCCGAAATAGGTTTAAAATTCATTGCACTATTATTTAACGCAATTTTAAAATTACAATACTTCCCCAATCAATGGAAGGTTGCACAGATAATTATGATCCGCAAACCAGGCAAAAATGAAAAAGAAATACAATCATACAGACCAATCAGCCTACTACCACTAACTACCACTCATCCTATGCATCAGTTAAGGTTTAGAGATCAACATTCTACAATTGAACAAATTCATAGACTTGTTGAAACTATTAACAGTGCCTTATGCCTTAACTCCACTACACACCATGACCGAAAAACCACGAACCAGTAACTGCAATTCACTCGTACCCATGCTAAAATTGTATGATTTTTCTGCCTTTTGCAAAATTTTAGCTTTTAACGTATGTGTTGGTAAAAACCATAAAATAATTCTCTACATTTTGGGTTGCTTTATATATATAAAATATATAACAGAAAATATCAATAACATAAATGTTACCACGTACATACAAGCAGTGTCGTTGTATTGTTTATGGCAGAGGTATATAAAATATTTCTGAAATAACCAAAAACAAAACCTAAGAAAAAAAAGTTATACCTAAATTAAACTTTGTCATTATTGATCGTCTTTAACCTCACAAATATACCCTGCCCATTTGAAATACACATTTAACTCTAAAAAATGTAATATGATGACGAAAAGGCATTTTATATATTTTTGCTGATCATTTTATTGTGTTATCTATTTTGTTTTTGCTTTGACAATAGTTTTTGATTATCATTTGACTGCAGACTTGAGGTGTGGTTGTTCTGTATATCTCATGCAGAATGCTGGACACTTATCTCAGTGCCGATTTCGCTGGTCTTGCAAAAAAAAGAAACTGATAAAAGTTGGACTTGGATTTAACGTGGTCCAGTTTTTTAGCGTTTCATACAGATTCCATTTGACCAATCACCATATTGGGAGACCACAGATTTATCTAATCTAAAGTCACACCTTCGGGCAAGCCCATCGAGTTTATACGGATACCATTTTACCGGTTCCGATGCCGAGATATTTTCCACAACAGCTTGGGATCCAGATTATTTCAACCTCCTCCCCCATCCATGCTGATCTAGAGGCGGGTGATATTTTTGGACCATTTCTGTTACAATTGGCGCAACTACTCCTCAAGTATTCTGGTGCTTTGCAGCCGTAACACTTCTTATTTTATTTATCGTGTTGAACCATGGTTCAAAACGCATTTCGCCCTTTTAGGGATTAGACTGGTGGTGTTGATTTCGAAGCCGGATTCTCGATGTTGAACAAGTTAACTTCGTCTAATATCTCGACAATTAAAGTTTCTAGCAGACATCAAAGAACATTTTTGAAATTGGTTTGACAAACATGATAAGCTAATGGATACCATGGTGCATCCATTACCTTATATTACCATTCGCGGACAATAACATTTTAAATATCTACCTATAATTTAGAATTGATGGATATATTCAGAAAAGCAAAAAAAAAACACACGTGTCACGACCCACGAATAACAACAGTGGAAGATGAAATTAAAAACTTTAGCAAAAAAAATAAAACCTCACCCAAACGAACTAGCAGTGAATCTTTTACATAAATAAAATGACACAAGAAAGCCGACATGCAGAAGAGGTATTTTTAGGCCAAAATCCATTGTCGGCACCGCAAGTTTTTATTTTATTATCATTTTGGTCCTTAAACAATTTGCCGGTGTACAGCCATGTCGATGGCATTACACAGAGATGTTGACCATTGCATTGAACGACGGAAAATGTCCCAATATTCTGTGTCATTATTTCTTTAAGTATACAAACTATAATATGAAATTGCAAAAGTAATTCCAAATATACGTAAAAACATTTGTATAATGTGTGTATGTGGCGGTTCTGTTATGGTTTGTTGTTTATTTCTTCTTCTGGTGTTGGAAATTTGATTTTTATAGAAAGAAATATTTATTTATTTTTTTAATATTCATTTAGGAGTAGTTTCAGTGTATCTACTACTAGGTCAGCACGCTAGATACCCGGCTTGGTAAACAATTGTTTTTCGCACGGCGCGTGTTCGAAATCGATAGTCAAAACGGTATACTTTCAATAAACAATTACAATTACTAATAATAAATACACAGAAAATCACTAGAAAATTACATGGATTGATTCAGTGAGATTAGTACTATTAAATAGCAAAACAAAAATATGTAAAACAAAATTAAAAACATTTATTTAAAAAACGCCAACCGTCGGCGAGTGCAGACGTGTTTTTATGTGTGCACAAACCGAATTTTGAGCGCGTTGCTTATTACCAGGTAAGCAATGTAGCACGGTGGCGGATGAACTCTTTACAGAGTC
>JANSTU010010317.1:0-30323 GCA_027564075.1 Bolitophila hybrida | reverse complement strand
GATGTGACTTCAAATATTTTGATGTGACTTCAAAAGACTTCGAGTACTTTTGAAGTGACTTCGAGGGACTTCGATGTGACTTCAGGTGACTTCGATGTGTCTCCAAGTGACTTTCGAAGTAAACGTACACTGACTCCAGTCAGTTGCCAACCCCTCGATATTTTGTGAGTTTTTTTAATTTTATTTTGCACGTAATACACAAAATGGAATTCATTGATGTTTAAATTCATAACAGGCAACATACATATTTGTAAAATTAATACCCATTATAAATTGATAATACAGATTTGTGTCTTTCCTCAATCGTTTGTTATTGTTTTCATTTATTTGATTCTTCAAAAATGGGAGAGCAGGTCAGATGCTGTTGTCGTGTTTTAAAAGCCAATCTGATTTTACGCCAGTAAAAGTATTAATTTAAAATATTAATAGTATTCATTTGTGAAATGAAATACAAACATACTCATCAATACATACAAAAAAAACTGTCAAAAACACAGAACAAAAAGTATTTGAACAACTGCGAAACGACCATAATGTTTTTATTTATAAATCACATATTAAAAGCTCTGAAAACATATTTTAAAATTTGTGTTTTATTTATCATAAAACAATTCCAATGTCAATGATTTATTTGTGTGATTGTGTTTGATAATAATATTAAAATACTTTTTAAAAAGTGTTAAAATAAAAAAAATAATTTTGCGCATGCCTCGCGCCAGCAAATCAACGAAAGCACGTAAGCATGCGCATACCGCATCGCACATCTTATATACTCGAGAAGCGAGAACTACTTGTATTATATGCATAAAGATTTTTTTATTATGTTATTTCTATGTATTTTTAGAGTGTGCTTAGCGATGACAAAACATATGTACTAAAGATGATGGCGTTTGACTCTTTAGTATTTAGTTAGTTGTTGGCCGTTATGTACGATTTATTTTTATTTTTGTTATGATTATTTGTGTGTGTGTGTGTGTGTGTTTACTGTAGTTTTGTATAATATCACATTAGGCACGTCAAGATAATTAACTTAAGATACAATTATGAATAATATATTATTTTACAGTAGTGTGTGTTTATATAATAAAGAATACAAGATACAGTTTAACTGGACAGTTTTTTTTTTAGATTTTTATGGGAATCTATTATGTAAATATATATTAGTGGTAATCGAATGACAGTACTAATGCAGTACGTACAGGTGCAATATACATTTTTAGGTTATGTTTGCTCTTCATGAATAACGATTTTTTTAAATGGTTAAATTGCACTTACTTTTTATGTTTTATTCAAGTTACCGGAATCTATTTGCAAATCCAATAACAGCATCGAAAAATCTATATATTAATCACTAATATTTAATTATCAAGCTGACGGATTTCCTCAAACTGTTCAAACGCTCTTCACACTTGTCGATTAGCACACTAACCCATGCAAATAATCACGGCGCCAGAGCGATCGGTTGAACAAACTCATTGCGATTTGTGTATACACACACGATCGAACGCATGCGAACACATAGAATATTTACTTTTCTTCTAAAAATAGCCACACACTTAAAAATCCACTAAATACACTGGAATTTCTGACAAGCGCTAGGATTTATTAAAGAAAGCACTCACTTAAAAATAGAGAACTTTCGCAAGATCGATACAATTCGAATGTGCTGTGCACAACGGTGACGAGTAAACTGACCGGTGTGAGCTAACTCAGCAACGAACGACAATTTAGACAAATCTAATTTTAGAGATCATTCCATCATCATTAAAAGCATTTGTAATTAGAATATTTGAAAATCAATTTTAAATAAATGCGCTCATTCTATCCACAAACCATTTCGACATCGCCGCGATATCTACTCACTGGTGCCACCTATATTAAACTAGCAAAATCGCCAAAAAGGCTCAAATCTAATACAAGACCACACTGAAAACATTCGCTCACTTTTGTCTTGCTGTTTCTGCTGTTTACAATGCAATTGCATAGAATCTTGATGCGCACCACAAGCGAATGTTTTCAAACCGACCCGTAGTCTGAATCTATTTCGGAAGAAAGAAAACAAGTCACACACACAAAGTCACAAAGTATCCGCAGCCATTTTAAGTGAGTCTCATAAATAAATAGAAAACACACAAGGTGACTTTTGCTACTATTGCATCGTATAAACAAGGCTAATTGGAATCGTTCGCCCCCGTTTCGTCTGTATTGTATAATACCAATATACGCACCTGCTACCCATACTTGAGTTGAATCTCTTACCAAAAGTGTTATCCGTGAACCAGCTTATAAAATGATTGAGAAAAAAATGTTTTCCGAACACTTGTAGCAAAGCGTAAAACGCTAACCGTGAAATATACCATATATTGCCCAACGCTTCTTTTGAGGCCCCATTTTGTGCGAGATTTTATAGAGTGCCGTGCAAGTGTGCAAAAGCGTATTGCGTGTATTTATATACGCGCATTGTTGTTGTGTGTGTAAACCCAACAACAAGAACCATACGAACTACAAAGTGAGATAACGGTGTAAAGAAAACTAAAAAAAATAGAACACTTGCCCCCACACAGGCAAAATAGACATAAACGTAGTTCCGTGTTTCCGTGTAATGTGCGCAAAGATCAGAGACAATAAACTCCAAAACGATAATTTTATTCACATAGCCATCAAGAAGCGCTCAGCCATACATCCAGCCACAATGTTTAGAATCGGCAGCTTTACAAGTTTCCAGAATACAACCGGTCTCATCAGCCCCAACTGTCAGGATTGTTTAAATGACGCCGCCTGGAATATAATTATTAGTGCTACGCAAAGTTGTAACTAAATTTCAGAGTATATATTTATTAATATCCAACAAATAAATATATATTTAATTATTTTATAAGTCATCATCATCCCAATTGCATCGTCACACAGAAATTGTTCGATAATTATAGTAGTAAAGGCGAGAGAATCGTTAGAAAAGCACCATACAATTTAATTTAGATACAAAAATAGAATAAGCTTCAAACGAAACCGTTTTCTGAAGGAGAAAGGATATATTTTTTATAATTTACTTTCCAATCATATACAAGAGAAAATAGCAAAATGAAGCTCCTGGAAAGCTCCCGTTTCGAGGCCATTAACAATGCCTTGTCTATCAAGAATGGCGACAGCACAATTTTTGGTCGCATCGAGAGCTACTCGTGCAAAATGGCCGGAACCGACAAGGCTCTGTACAAACGTTTTACAGCAGAGTTAAGTGGTGTTGGACCGCACGATTTGCAGGCCCTATCACCGCCACAAACATTAATGGATCTGTCACCGAGCATGGGTCACGGTAGCTACTCTGGTGACGAAGGAGTAATCTTGTGCGATACCATATCACGCAAGACACTGTTCTACTTGATCGCAACGCTAAATGCTGCCTTCGAGCCGGACTATGACTTCTCCGACGCCAAGGTGAGTTTTAATCTGTTCGAACTTTCAAGGTTATCTCTAAAGTACCTGTTTTGTCATTAAATGCATTTTGTTTTTACTTTTATATTACAAATATAACCAGTCCGGTGTGGGCTTAAGGTGTGAGCTATTGCTAACCTTCTGCCGGCCGCGAATCCGAACATAAATATGATTTTTTTGTATTGCAGAGTCACGAATTTAGCAAGGAACCATCACTGCAATGGGTTATGAATTCGGTCCATGCCAATTTGTCCGCAATTGCCGGTGACCAGTACCAGAGCCTACGTGCTGCCCTTTGGTCGGCCGTCGATGATGAGATGAGTCTGGCTGATTGTGACATTTACAGCTACAATCCTGATCTGAACTCTGATCCATACGGTGAACCGGGTTGTCTGTGGTCCTTCAACTATTTCTTCTACAATAAGAAATTGAAGCGTATCGTGTTCTTTACGTGCCGGGCTATCAAGTAAGTATAATTTACATAATTATATAAGCATTTTTGTCGACGATTTCGAAATGTCGAGCAATATAGTAGTGGTGACTGTCACTAAAACTCTGAATTATTTAGTGTTTTGAGTTGTGAGTCATTATTATCGGTTCTGTTGTCTAGATCTAGAATTGACTCTAGTGTCTAGAATTAACTCATTAAATTCTAACTAGCTTTTAATGCTAATTTATATTTTGTTTTAAAACATATTGTTTTATTTGAGCCAGTGTTTAGCACAAATTTACCTTAATTCCACTCTAAATTATTCTGAACCGGCTAAACCATTTGTATTTTTATGGTTGCACCTTTTACGCGGTAACTTTCTACTGCGTCATTCACTCACACCAACAAACATATGTATACATATATATAAAAGCATTCGGCACACATATTTCTACGAATATGCGCAATAAACAAACAATACATGCACTGTCTTATTTAACAATAATTATACAAGAGCCACTCCTTACACAAATAAATTGGTTAGCTAACTTTATAAATAGAAACCTGCATCTTTTCGCGGCTAATTCTAAATGCTAAGACAAAATAGAAAAACCAAAACACTTTTGTATTGTAATCATAAAGATATTTTTTTTCAGCGCATGTAACGGTGCCGATTCCGGATTTGGCAGCGACTTTGCCATGGAGGATGAAAGCAACGACTACTGAGTGGACATTACCCTTACAAGAACCACTGGGCTCTCGGATGGTGAGCGCTCCCACATCTGGATCTCGTCCGCTGACGGAATCTTCTATTCTATCTAATCAAATAATGCAGAATCGTGTGTGTGTGTTTTTTTTTATAGAAATACCGACAAACACTTACACACAAAAAGAAAGAAAACAAAAAATGCCAGGTAAGGTTCTTCTTTTGTCTGGCAAACAAAAAAACACAATCTTACATATAAAATCTGTAGAAGTCAAATCATACGAATATTGTTGGTGCAAATATTTACTTATACTTATCGAGCAATTGTCTACGGTACACTGTGTTGCACAAGAGCAGGTGAGAGCTGCGACGTGAGAATTTGTGTGGCACGAGTGTACACGATGCCGGTGAATTCTGCTGCTGCGATTCATTCCCTGTTTCCCTTTACTCTCATAATTTTTACGAAGCGTTTGCAACAAAGGTGCGTGGCAACATCATGAAATTCACCTTGTCCACGATAAGCACCCACGAAAATGACAAACGACTTCCATTTTTTATGATACAGTTTGTGTCATGAATGCCCCTTCCCTCGTCAAAAGTTTTTGGTTGATTGGTGGTTAGATTTTGCATGTTTTTTTCTTATCTCAGAGATACTTTAGTATAATTTATTGAGAACAATGCGTTTTGGAACATGTAAACGCCACCAATCGACAGCAGCAGAATTGCGCCCCTGTCGGTGGTCGAAAGCGACACGTTTTTTTTCGATTTTATTTATATTCTTTTTTTATCAAACAACACAAAAACAATGTAATTAAAAAAATAATAATAATTTTGTTCTTGCTATCGACCACCCGAACAGTAATCGGTACACTCGACCAAATGGACAGAATCCCCTCCAGACGGAATCTGTGTGAGAACCATTTCGTTGACTGTACCTGCATCTAGTTTTAATGTTAATAATTTTAGTTTTTTAAGAATGAATTGTTTTAAGCCACAGAATACATTAATTTAAAGTTAGCATTAGTTTTTATTTTATGTTATTTATATATTAAGGAAGACGAAAAAAGAAAAACGTTTTATTTGCACGAACTGTGAATTTTCGTGTTGTTACATTTGCAATGATTACTGGAATTCGTTTGGGAAAGTGCAGAAACCTCGATAATTTAATTGGAAGAATGGTTCAATGAAATTCGAACGGTTCTGGGTTCAAGTCCCAGTCGAGGTGTTAGTTGCATTGCACTTTCCTAGTTACGTTTCCGACATTGCTTTGTCTACACTATAGAATCAGTGGTGGCGTGCGAATCAGTTACGAATTAAAACGAAAGCATATTTTCATACAAACCAACAACTCGTGTTTTCATGTGTTTTTATACACTTACTAATGCATTGAATATAATAATATATCATTAAAAACATTGAATAAACGTAAAATTATATTATAAATGTATGTTATCATATCCGTTATTAATGGAATTTTGCGAAACCCTTCGCCGCTTGATTGAAGTATTTTGCATTGTTTATTTAAAGTGATATTGATAATTTATAAATGTTTGTTTAATATTATACAATTTGCTTGTGTGTTACATATCTTCAAAGTGCATTAACATAGAAATAATTTGAATATCCACTCTATATAACCATTGGTTTTATTGAATTATTTACATCAATACGATGTCGATCATTATATTTATTAATTATAGAAGTATTATATAGCAGTGTGTAAACTATATTGAGCAAATTCTTATTGATCTCCATCCTCATACACACACAAACAACAAGAGAAGAGCACTTTAAATATTGTGTGTAATTCGTGTCAATAATTAAAATTCTAATGGATCTTTATTTTTTGTAAACTATACATTGATTGATAATAGTCAGTAAATCGATCGATGCAGTATAGAGAGTTAAGAAACGCGAGCACGTTTATTTAGTAACATCACGTGTACGTCTGCTATCACATTAACATCCGATCCGGACGTAAATTCAAGTTTTAACAAGAATTTTAAATTTGTAGAATTATATATTTAAGGAATTATGGTTGTAAATTTTATCAAGCAAACAATATATTAATCAATAAAATAAATATTCTGCAAATTTGACTAGTATTTTCTTAATTGCTACTTATTAAATGTATTTGAACTCAGACCACAATTGGAATCGTGTTTTCTGTAGCTTCGTTGATCATGTTTATAAATCAATATCGGTGTCTTAACTGAGAGATAAATGAGAACCAAACAGTATATTTTGCGGCTGAATTCTGTCCAATTTAACTTTGCTTTACGTTTCGTGTGCAAAGATGAAGTAGAGACAATACACAGCAACTGTTTCGGTCTGAGATTAGTTTAAAACTTTTTTTTTATTTACTTCCTATAATAATAATTATATTTATTAGAATCACATCAGTGCACATGTGCCTTGTTATCACTTAAAACTATATATCTTAATAGTTTTCAATATCGAGATTCCACTCTTACAGGGATTAATAAGATGACCGTGCGTAAGCAAGGAGTGTCATAACCGCAGAGACTGGTTGATTCTTGGAGAACTGCCATAGTTTGGTTGTTTCTTTGATTTTGCGTATTTTGTTTACTAGTGTCTGCCATTTCGTATTGAACACATTTTTAAAATGGACTCGTACGACAACACCGAAACCAAATGAATTTAATGGAATGGAATGGTTTTGCATTTTTTAAAAGTTTTGTCAATAATTGAATCTCAAACATGCAGATGCAAATTCAGGCACATTTTCTCATTGGAGAACCACTTTTCCAATGGAAAATGTCCTGGTGTTAAGACTCCGAGGTTATATGGATCATCTGAGGATATAACGATACTGATACAGTAGAATGTCGCTGAATCTCTCTGGATCGGCGTGTTTGGCGTGCACTTAGAATTTGTGGCGTTTATGGTGTGCCCGGTTTGCGTGTTATGCCATTGTTCGATTTTTTGCGTCGTTGGTAGTTTGTACAACCTTTGTTGATACGGCGTTGCTGGGTAAAATAAATCTGGATGCGCCATCTATTATTACCGCGGAGAGGAGAGAAAAATCCAAAACACTTCGTGTGCTCGGCTTAGCTGTCAGGTGTTCCACTGATCCACAGTTTTGCGTGGACCACCTTGTGCATTCAGCAGAGCCTTCAATTCTACACATTTTCGCTTTTGAATGACTGCACCATCCGGACCTTATATTATTTTCCAAGTAAACAAACAAAAATATGCGTCATTATGTATTTATCACGAGATGTTTAATGATAAATTTTTATTATTTAATTGTAATTTTTCATTTTTTTTATCACGGTTTTATTTTAGAGAATCGGAAATCCGTGATAAAGATAAAAAATCAGCTGTGTAAGATCTTCACAGACATCCAATCGAGATAATGAGAGGTAATAAGAAATATTTTGCTGGTTTATAATGGTTCAAGTGATACTGAGAAGCTACCGTTTTGGGGCATAGTCCCGGACGTGATATTGTATATTCTGATGATACAAATTTTACGCTCACCAAAAAAAACAATGCACACCAAAAATAAAATTAAATCACATCGAAAAAAATTGCTTTACAAAAAAAGGAAAAAAATATGACACAAAGCAAACATGCATAGTGCATAATTCATAAATAACACAGTTAATGTTATAAAAACGAACACCAAGCTCAATATGAAAACCGAAATCAGAAGCTATACAGGTACTATCCGTCATTCCCAAAAGTTGTTTTCCCTTAGTGTGATACAAAAGGTGTTGGCCATAGAGTACTATTTCCAACGAGCTTGGAGTTCAATTTTGTAACTTTTACAGTTCATATTTAAATCAATTGTTAAGATTTTTTTAATTGATACATGTGCAGACAAAAATTTGTATTGTTATGGAAAGCGAAATAAAATTATGCGGTGTGCGCTAAATTCCTAGCCTATATTATATAATAATAATACACTACCTGTCATAAGTATTCGATAACATGATATTTTTTTAAAAGTACCTAAGAAATACATATACAATTGAAGTACAGTGTTTTACTTTATATTAAATTATTAGTTTACATTCTAGTACACACTAATATGTGATTTTTTCATAATATTATTTTATATTTTCTTCCCTACAAATTTGATTCGTTCGCCCTTTTTTGCAATAACTGCCCTACAGCGTCGTTTTTTTGTTGCGAATTTTAATTTCTTTGTGAAGAACTTCAACACGTTTTTATTAATATTATAGTTGTAGTAGTATTATTAAATTAAAAATGTCAAATAACAAATTTTAAAAAAATACTCTGACCTTTAATAATACGATATAAATTAGATAGCCATAATCCAATGCTATATTTGCTACGTAATTTATTTTATATTTTTTATATTAGCAAATATATTTTTTATTCCATTACACTATAATTCGACTATAGCAAATATTTGCTAAACAGATATCAAAGTTACTGTGCCATTATACTCGTACGAAGCGCATACTCACTTAAAATTATAGTTTATTTAATTCATAAAAAACAGTTTTCTGTGTGATAAATCCGTGATTTATTTTTTGGGAAAATGACTGATACCGAAGAAGAAGATGCATTGTTGGTTTGGCCGTACCTCACAATTTATAATCGGAAATGACGGGAAGTCCCAGATCGATAAACGGCAGACCGAAGTGTTTTTCAATTGTAGCTCTTTAAATCTGTAAGTTCCTTTCGCTAATAATAGCGTTTTCTGAAAAAATGTTTATTGATTTTAATAAAGTCACAACGATGCCATCAATTAATGTATACACATAAGGACTGAGATCGAAAACAAATTCTAACTTTGAAATGTTATAAACACAAAATTCCCAAACAACAAACAACTTTAAAGAATTTCTTATAAATTGCTGTTAGAATTTTTCCGCTATGTAAGTTTGAATTATGACATCGTAAGTGAAAAGACGCGAATTAATTGTTTGATAGATAGGAAAATCGGTTCTGGAAGAAAAATGGTTTCGTATGCCCACATAAGTCGAAGAAGTCGTTGCTTTGTTAGAGAAGAATCAAAGGCTGTCGAATCGGAAATTCGCGGCAAAAGCAAGCTGCAGAGACTATTTAGTTCGCAAAATCAAAGCAGCTGCGGGCCTTAAGTAAAGTACTTTCAGTAGCTGACAGGAATTCCTTTAGACTTACACAAGTAAGTTTCTCGTGTGGTAAGCGATTTGCGCTTGTGGGCTAAGAAGTCTGTTACGTAGCAACTAGCACTATTATTGGTGAAATTTATGTGAAAGAGCGCCTCTAGAAAAGATTGCTGCCATTTCTTAGAAAACACAGAAATACTTTCTTTTGGCCTGATGTAGCATCTTGCCACTACACCAAAGTGTTCCTCAAATGATGCAAAAAGAAAATATCAAAGCAAATAATTGCTATGCGGCGTAGATGCTAGCAAATTACTACATTACACGAAATATTTGCTTCATATTTTGTTTAGCAAATAATTTTCAGCAAATATTTCATTATTACACGGACATGCAAATATTTTCTTTGATTTTAAGCAAATATTTGCTTCGTGAAATGCCTGCATAAGAATGATTAGTCTTGCGTGTATCGATGATACTTGCAAATCAAGCAATAAAACCTACAAACATTTCTGGGAAAATTGCTCTTTATTTTATGAGCAATTTTAACAGAAATGTTTGTCGGGGAAACACATAATTCATTTTGTATAATTGCTAGGTATCATCAAATAAAACACCCAGCTGTTGAAATAAGTTATTTTGAAAGAAACGTTTATAAATCGAATACTTATGAAACCGGTAGTGTGTATAGAAGAAAGACTATCGTGAGTCGAGTTTGTCAATTGGTTGATTTGCGATTGGTTGGTGAGTTGCGATCATTAGGTTTTCGTCTAATTCTATAGCGTTAAATATACAGGTTAACGGGTGTTTTTAATCTTCTAGATGAAAAGAAAAAAATCTTGAAAATTAACTTAAATTATTGGTTTTAAATGTTTACCTATTTTCCAAGAAAATAAATAATAAATGCCAAAGACATGTTTGTTTTTTTTTATTAGTTTTTATTTGAAATTCAATTCTTACATGATATACGTTTATGCCGTTGGGATTAATATGTATAATAATTGTTTAAACTTGGCCTGATGATTGTAATAATTCGAAATTAATACGTATTTTTATTGTTATGATTTCTATGGAGGTGTGCAGCAAAGTCGTCAATTATGCGAATAGTGTTATTTATTGATACTTGGTAAGACTAAGCACAGTTGATTGGATGGGCACAGCAGATGACATTTGTATCCGTAACATTTTTGTCTGTTTGTCCCGATGATGATGATCCGGTCGTATGTACACACTATTATTTGTCTCTGTTTTTGTTGTCGTTACTTTTTTTCTTAAAACAGTTTGTTGATTTTTTTGTTTGGTTTTTAACACTACTTTTTGCATGATTAACCCGAAATCTCCTCCGTAAATATATTTTGTTTAGCAAAAATCGAGAACGCGTTCATTTTTGCCCCCTGGCCGATTGTAGTCACTCACAAGATATCGACAGGATCCCTCGCACCGGTTTTTGTGTGTTTGTGTTTGTAGAAAGTTTTCAGCTTCTGATAAAATAACATAAATCGAAACTTTAAACGAGACATTCTCACACAAGCAATTTTCAATATTATTTTTTGTTTGTGTAATGAGGACGAGATTTCAAGTAGATTTTTGTTGTTGTTGTAAAATACCCACTGCAAAAAACGTGCAGAACAGCTGCACGTGCGAGCAAAGATATTATGAGGCTAGAAAATGTATTATTATAAAAAAAGTAAGATTGGTTGTAGTTTTTGTAGTTATCTAGATGCTAGAGATAAAAATACTTATTATTATTTAAAGTAAATGGATTCGAGTGAGGCATACATTGCCCCGGTATGAACAGGCATTGTAGCCTCACAAAAAGGGAATTGAAAAAAAATATAAAAATTGAATCAAAGAAATTTTGTACAACGGCGAAGAAGACAGGCCAACAAACGAGGGACAAATTAGAAAATTATATAATATATAATAGCTATGTAAAATATGTAAAACATAAAACAGAAAGTTCGTGAAACATAATCTTGGATCACGATTAGTTTTCTTTTATAGTTGCGAGACGATCAAAGACGATAACAACAACAAACCCAAAAATTATAAAAAAGAACAATCAATCCACAGACCCTCATTTCAAGATGTGTGCCACATGTTGGTCTTCTTCGGCGTCGAACGTTGCTGTTAATCTTCTAAAATTGTTATCATCTTATTTCCTTTAATCCAAATTTTGTTGAATAGTTTCTGTCTTCTTTGAATTTTTGTTACTTTAAGCTTTTAGCTTAGTTTGGTTTTAAAATCGGCGTCGATCGCGATCACCATCTCCTCTGTTCCGAGAGTTACCCTGACGTCGATTGCCACGGTCTCTGTCACCGCCACCGACTCGTCCACGTTCGCGTTCCTTCTGAGCGTTCGACTCAATGCGACGTTTATGTTCATTCATGTTCTTTTGCAGTTGTTCTCCTCGAACGGCAATCTGTAATAAAATATAAAATATAAAATTAATATCTAGAGTAATGATTAACTAGTATTTGATGAACATACTTGCTCGGAGGTCAGTGGCAACCAATATACACAAGGCGTGGTCTTTGTCTTGCGGAACAAATCGTCGAGAAGTCGAATTGGAGGATCGTTTTCCTTCTTGATAATTTTACGAGCTAAACAAATAGAAGATTATACGTATTCTGTATTTTTCTTTATAATTTCTATTGTACTTACTTGGTGATACTGATAAGCTTCTACGAGTTCGTTCGGCCGAACGTCTGCGTCTCTCGTTGCGATCCTGTTCCCTGTCCCTGCCAGATCGGACTGAGTCCTCCTTCCCTGCTACGCGTTCATGCTCTATATCCCGGTTGTTGTCGTCATCCTTTTTGCCGAGATCCCATTCACGTATTGGTCGGTTGACCAGAACATCCTATAAATTATAGATCTTTTTAGAACTAGAAAAAATTTGCAATATTACAAACCTTCTTCTCCTCCGCATCGAATCGGTTCCATCCTCCGGAAATTCTTTCTTCACGTACCTCAACCTTGGCAGAGTCTACATTGGTCGATTCAATTGCATTTTCCATCGAAAGCACAGATCCAAAGTCGACGTTCAAACACTTTGGATTCGAGGTTGGCCACCGAACACCGTGCAGTGCATGTCTAGTTTCCACAGCCTCACTAAAAAAAAATGTTAACATTTCAATCGATAATATTTTTTTTAGAAACTTACTCTTCAGTTTCGTAACGAACAAAACACTTAGACTTGATCTTATCTATCCAGAAACCATTCTCTACTATTTTACCAGTTCGAGCAAGTAGACCTTTTAGTTGAAGGACTGTGAATGGACGAACAAGATTCGTGATATAAAGAATGTTACAGGAGCTAAACTTCGGTGGACTAGGTGGCCTCTGGACAACAGCCGCAGCAACTACAGCCGGTACATCGCCTACAATAAGCACCTTTCGACCGGTATTTGCAGCTGAAACAGTAGACGCTTTTTCTTCAACTTCATTGTTCACAATTGTTTTTGTGATCGTCTCCTCATTTCGATCATGGCGGCAACGTTCACGTTCACCGGTCGATTTGCGCTTTCGCTCAGGTTCTACGGATGCCGGTTGTTCTGGTTCCGGTGAGGATTCTAAGCGTACATCACTCAGTGGTACAGGTTTTACGTCAGATATAAGATTTTTTAGGGATTCCGTTGAAATTGCCAAAATTTGCGGTTTTGGTTCGGTGCTCTTTTGTGACAGCCACTTTCTTTTGCGCAGTGGTTTCTCTTTCTTGTGACTGGAATCCTTATCGTCATGATGTTTGGACTTCTTCTCTTTGTTCTCTTTTTCGCTTTTTGATCGGCGTGACTCGGTGTGTGTCTCATTATCGGAAGTAATTATGCTTTCCTCAAGACGTTCCGGCGTCTTGTCTACTCTCGATTTACGTGATGTAATAAAAGGTTTCGTAGATGATTTAACCTTTTTATCAACTCGAATCGGTACCGGTGATTTTGACTTGCGTTTTTCTGCAGATTTAGGCGGAAGATCTATTTCATCGATTGGATCAGAATCCACTACCATAAGATTGGATTCTGGTACAAGAGCTTCAGTTTTCTCTACGCTTCGTCGACTTTTGCGTTCTTTTGACGGTGACAAACTATTGAAACGAATTGATTTGGATCTCTGTCGTTTTGATGAAGGCGACTCTAAGTCTGGAGTTTCCTTTTCTGTTTTTTCTGATACATTTTCAGTTTCATGTACAGGTTCTGCGACTACCTTATTTTCTTCTTCAATTGTTTCTGGAACAGTTGCTGAAATGGATTCAGGTGCTGATTCAGGTGATGTTTCGACAATATCAGCTGAAATAGATTCAGGTGCCGATTCAGTTACTGTTTCAGATTCAGATTTATGAACAGAGACAGATACTGATTCAGTCAACGTTTCTTTTTCAGGGACGTCTTCTACGATAGTTTCAGCAGATTTTTCTACAGTACATTCATCAACTGGATCTTCTGAAAGTGGTTCACGAATTGCTTCTTCGACTACTTCAGTCTTTGCCACAAGCTCGGATGCTGTTTCGGGATCTGAAAAATTATCAGAAACCGTGACACTTTCTTTTTGAGAAACATCTTCAGAATTTACTATATCTGAAGTCACCAGAGGTTCGACAGTCTTTTCTGACTCTGCAACCGACGCAGAATCAGCTGTGTCTTCATTTTCTATATGTTTGTTTCCATTAGTTTCTTCAAGCTCCTTAGCATTTGCAACCAATTCCGCCTCTGTATTGTCAACAGCTTTAGAATCGACAACTTCAGATGCTATTTCTGTTTCCACAGCGGCAACGACTTCAGAAACAGCATCGGGAACAACAATTTCTTCCACAACGTCGTTCTTAGCAGAAGATACAGATTGTTCACGATCGGATGATGATGAGGATGTGCTGCGATTTCTTCGACGACGTCCTCGCTTATTTTTTGCCTCTTTCTTAGGTGTCACAGCCGGACTTCTGGACGCTTTTGCCGGAGACTCTGTGACACTAGGAACAGAACTACCAGCTTCTTCGGAATTATCAAGCTGCAATGAAGTTGTTTCAATTTCTGGTTCGTTGGCGTCCGTCGCATCGGTTACATCTTTCTGACTACCATTTTCAACTTGCTCCAATTCTTCGGAGACCGTTTCGATTTCAACTGTTTTTGGAATTACCTTACGTCTTGAACGTGTCGGTTTTACTTCTTTAACGTCTGCAGCACTTTTAGTGCTACCACGACTAAGACGTTTACGGATCTTCACAGCTGGTTCCTCAGCTTCACCGTCAGAACTTGAACGCGCGCGCTCTTCCTGTTCATTCTCACTGTATTCGTGCTGTGCTGCTAGCGTTTGTTCACCCACATCAGATGTTCTCGAAGGGGCTCTGGTCGATCGTCGAGCTGGTCTTCGTGATGTAGACTTTTCAGGGCTCGTTGCCGGCTTAACGCGCTCACTCTTACGTCTCATACTATGTTCAAACGTTCCAAAGTGTCTACAAAGATAAATAATTAGTTGAAAATTCAGCCGGGCGGCATGGAAACCGTCTATTGAACCGCACGTCGTAGAAAAAACGTATGTAATTTACCTCAATTATCCACAATTAACAACAATATTATGGACAATTTCTAGTCACGCGTATGCTAAACAACGGTAAATACGTTACTTTTCTAGAATTGTTGTTATTAAATAGGTGCTAAGGTAAAAATGAGGTGTTTTTAACTATGAAATCGCATTGCTAGTGCAGAAGTTTGATGGCCATTTTTATTTATGCGCGATTTTTGTTCCATCGTCCACGATCCACAACACAGCGCGTCGTGCGGTGTAAGCAGTTTATCGTTACTATGTTCACGTTACTTTTATCTTCCCATGCGATTTCGGTATGTTTATGGATATTAATATTAATTTTGATATTTTGTATTTGAAAAAACAATAACAACATATTAAACTTAAAATATAATATTATACGAATACAACAACAACATTTAAAACGGGTTTTAAAAACAAACCCTTAATAATATATTAGGGGTTTTGATGGTGTATTTACATATGTGTCTCTAATAAGTCTCACGAATATAGTTAGTAGTAAAAAATCCACTAAGACATTTTTCCGCTACTTTTTTTTAGACATGAAGTTAGTTTTTCTGTCTTTTCGACCGCAAAAACTTTTATAACTTATATGAATGAAATTATTTTTTTCCTTTTTGACCCCAAAAACTGTTATGATGAGGTTTTGTCAAAAGGAAAGTAAAGTAAAGATGTTGTGAGTTTTAAAACCTTTGTTCTGCATGTCATTGTTGTTGTGCTGACTTTTAAATTAGTTTAATTGCATGTTCTTGTTTTCGTTGTGATTTTTAAAACCTTTTCTGTATTGTTTATTGTTAACTCGAGAACGTGAACACAATGATCATCCCATGACAAAACTGAATTCATCATGATACTAAGGTTCTTTACTTAATCGACGAATTGAATTGCAACATTGTTAACCATAACACAAGACAAGAATATGGCAAATAAAAGAAGAATATGAATAAGAAGGTTACAAGTTGAAGATGAAAAATTTATTTATTCCAGGTACAGGATATATATGATCGATTTGGAATTTGGAAATACATAAAACAGGAAGCAGGCTAAATTAATTTATTTCAGGAACAGGACATATAATGGTTTTTTTCTAAGATGAAGGATAATTAGATTTATTAAAAATGGAGTTGAAAATATATAAAATGTTGTGAGAAACTTTTGGAAGAACTAGTTTTAAGTAGAATAACCCCATCGTGTCCTGAATCGAATAGATCAAATTATGAAAATTGAATATTAAAATAATCCCTATAATTATTCAAACGTGACCGCAAATCTGCAGGACTCATAATCTAAATTGTATAAATGTATAATTGAACCACAGAACCTCTTGCTCGACACGTGCGACACACAAAACATATAAATATAAAAGTAATACAAAAATAAAATAAGTACACATGACTCATACGTTCTATATCTACCTATATATACAGGATAATCACAAAAACAGTTGATGAAAAAGTATCACTCAGTTTTTAACTCAATATATTAGCAATTTTGTCAAGTCGAATTAATGATAATTTACAGTGAAACTAGATTTTATATATTACAAATAGATAAAAATCAATTTATTAAAAAACATAATTTTATTATTGAATTAAAAATATTTAATTATTATTTATTATTATATTATTATCTGGTGAATATCCTGTATCAATTAAGATAATCTAGCGCCTGATTAGATGTGTGGAATTTAGCTGCATCTTGCAGAAACCACGCATTTAAAATGTTTCCATCTCCTTCTAACATTGAAATGAAAATGCGTTTTAACATGTCCAAATAATTGTCGGAATAATACCGGAATTCGATATAGGACATCACATAGTATTTTTCGAAGAGTGCAAAGGTGATTCTAAAATAAGATGCGGATTTTGATTGTTCCAATATCTATTATTTTGACGGTTGTAAAAATCATGTAAATAAAAATGATCTTCGTCAGTGAAACATTATATTCCGTCAAGGTCCAAGAAAGTGTTCTGCACAAATAAGTATACGTTCTCTAGCTAGTCTGACAATAGTTGCACCTTAGAAATTTTGTGTATACATTTTTATTATTGAAAATAATTTTTGTAGGGGGTACAGATGAAAAACGTGTAACAAAAATTTCTTTGGTAAAGTTCAGTAAAAATTCGGCAAACTTGGTAAATTTCTAAGAATTGACTCTGTATGCAGAAATGCATGTATGGTCGAGCAAATGAACGTTTGAGTATTTGATATATGTCCCAGTTTGAATAATTCTATGGATCGGTCTAAAAAATATGATGGCAAATTGTACGCATAGCGTTTTTTATCTTTCATCGTCCAAAAAACACAATTCACAACGCGGCCTTTGCGATTTAAATTGTTTAGATAATAATACATTTTCATTTTTTTTATTTTTTACTTCATATAAAAAAATTAAACTTCAATCTTGAACTTGATATGCTTTAAAATAGTGAAATATAGTTTTTTTTTTTACAATTGTGTATCTTATTAATCCTTTCTTCCCTGATTTTAGTCTAATCGGAGAACCGAATATGCGACATAATAGCTTTAGTAACCTTATCTCTGCCGCGCTGAGGCTTAATCTTTAAACACTTGCTCAACTTCTGCTCACGGTCCTGATTCATTTTGTCCCAATATGTGGACTCTTGAATGCCGGTCAAAACTCGACAGCGTCGTGGTGCACAAAATTTAATCAATTGAGGCGTCGAACTGGCTGTATCAACTCGTACATAAGCCAACATATCACCTTCTTTCAGATCTACATACTTGACACACGGATACTGACGTAGCTCCTGCTTAAATTCCTTTGGATGGACGCATGGCTCGGCAAAAGATACCTGTACAATTATACCGGGCTCATACTCAAACAGTGGTTTCTTAATAATTGGTGGTAATTCGTAATCGTCCTGCTTTACTTGGTCCTCATCTCGATTGGCGCCATAGAAATTCATGTTTCGGGTATTTCGCACAAAAGCCGGACGATTCACAGGAGCCGGTGGTAACAATTGCTTTCCTTGACGCCGTTCCATCCATAACTTTCGTTTGGCTTGCTTTAGATTTTCACGTTGCATGTTCAAATATTTGTTACGCAATCGCTTCCAGTCCAACTTCGAAGTGATCCGTAGCTTCTGAATATGCGTCAAATCGGGTGCAGCAGCCAGCTTCTGTGCTTTTTGATGAAGTTTTATAGTAGTTTTCTTGCGGCGTATACGTTTACACATCAATGGACCATCCTTAGTCTGCTCATCTTCTTGAGAATTTTCATCATCCTTGACCACTATTGACTTTTCCGCATTTTCATCTTCCTCTTCTTCTTCTATTTGTTCATCCGGTATACCCGGTAACTGACTGGACTGAACTATTTCATTTTTATATGTATTTTTAGTATGTGAATCTTCATCCGTAATAATTTGCATTTCATTCTCGATACCATTATCTGTTGTTTTTGATTCTGTTTCTGTTTGCGGATTTTCTAACTGATATGCTGTAATACTGCACAGAGCATCTGGATCAGATTCCATGTTTAGCACACCTCCAAACTCTTGAAATGCATTTAATGCCTTTAGAACAGTGTCGGGCTGTTCAAACTCGACAAAGGCAAACTCTTTAATGCGACCAGAGCTTTTATACTTTGGCAGTGATACGTACGCTACTGCTCCGTATACCTCGAAAACATTTCGCACCCAATCATGTGTGGCCGTCGTCGGTAAACCTTCCTACAAAGAGATTCACTTAGTTTCAGAATAGAATAATACATCTTTCAAATTCTTACCACATAGATTGTAGATTCATCCACATTTGGACGCACTTTGATGTCGGTGATGCGACGCACACTTGATCGATTCTCGGATAACATCAATATCTCCGAGCAATTCAGAGCCTTCTCAATGTCACCCACTGAACTGGCAAGCTGTTTAATCTTGTTAAATCGCATGAACACGTCCAGCGGTACATCTGAGGAGAATGTTTATTTTGAAAATATAATATGTTTTTATGGTAAAATATATTTTTAACACTTACACGGATCATCGTTAATCATTTGTGACAGAAATCTGTCCTTGGATAGATTCGCATCACCAAAGTAGAACTCCATCTGCTCACGGATTGCATTAAAAATTAATTTCTTTCGACGACGAGGACGCTTCGCAGAAGGCGGTTCATGGTCTAAAAGTTGATCTAGGTTATCCACTTGCCCTGCAGAAGTACCAGCGGTTGATGATTCCTGATCACATTCATCGATGGTGCTGTGACTATCTTCTTCGTTTTCCGACATCTTGCGTGTGCTGTAGAGTATAGAGTTCTAGAATCTTGCGCAAATATAAAGAACTGTTATTGAAAAATTACTGTTTTATTCGTAAAACTATAACAAATTGACAGTTATTCTGTCAAACATAAAACGCCGCTTAGCTGATGACATGCATGCATGCAGAGCGTTCGTTTTAGTTTTTTAAAATAATTTTCTTTTTGCTTCCAGCCTTTTAAAATACAAAAAAATATATGGAAAATTTGAAAAATATTTACGGTCATACTTCATCATATTTCGGTATAAATAAAATTTAACTAAATTATAAAAACCTCCTATAATTATTATTCAATGCACTAAAAAACATTTCACAATCGAAATAGCAAATTGTATTTTTTCTGACAGATGTAATCTTACTTAACCTCAAATTGCTATCGCAAAACCGCACACTCCAGTGTCGAGAGTCGAGATTAAAAAAGTATAATAATTTAAAAGTAAATATTATGCTACTATAATAATATTTCATTAATAAGAATGATTTACTGATAAGTGATAACGCCTGAAGTATATGGGTTGTCATGCACGTCAGCCAGATCTGTAAAAAAGAAAATTGTGTGATTCCAATAATTGCCCGAAGATGATGCATTTACATAAAATCAAAAGGTGGCAACAGTTGCCCAGGATGATGAACAATCGTTACTTAAACGATCGTAGATCTGATGACGGTAAGACTGGTGAGCACAAAGCGCCACCCACAGAGCATCCGCTGAGTCGGACTTTTCGTTTGCTTCAGAATGACATGAGCAAGGTAAAGGACTTTATACTGCCGAAAAAGAAAAAACTGATTCGTCCAGAACCGGACGAAGTTGACATTCGAGATTACGTTAAACGTGATGTGGTCAAAACCGAGTTCCAGACGCACTGCGATGTGCTGATCATTGGAGGCGGTGGAATTGGTTCCTCGATTGCATACTGGCTAAAGAAACGAGCGTTACACGGTCTTAATGTAGTGGTGCTGGAAAAAGATTCAACTGTATGTTAATGTTTTTAGATACACAGATTATATTAATTTATCCTAATTTTCAGTATGAGAAAGCCTCAACATCATTGTCCGTCGGTGGACTTCGCCAACAGTTCTCATTGGAAGAAAATATACAGATGAGCTTGTATGGAGCAGACTTTATGCGAAACATACGTGAGCATCTGGGTGACGAGGTTGCAGTGAACTTTACACCTCATGGATATCTAATGCTGGCCACTGAAGAAGGCGCCGAAACATTGCATCAGAATTCAATGTTGCAAAACGAACTCGGTGCCAAAAACGAAACTTTGTCTGCAAGACAGTTAAAACAGAAGTTTCCATGGCTAAATACAGATGGAATTGCAATGGGTTAGTTAAGTATTCCTCTCAATACAGATTAGATGTATACATTTTTATTTGCCTATTGGAAGGTTGTCATGGTCTCGAGAAAGAAGGTTGGTTTGATCCTTATGCTCTTCTGATGGGATTCAAGAGAACTGCTCGTCAAATGGGTGCTCACTACATTGACGGTGAAGCTGTAGATTTTGAATTCCGAAATCAACAGGACATTATGATGGATGGCATTGAACCTGGCTCATACGAAGGCCTAGACAAGGTTTTGGTAAAAATGCCAAATGACGAAATAAAAACAATCAAATTTGCAATTTGCATTATTGCGGCCGGTCCTCAGTCTGCCAACGTAGCAAAAATGGCAAGGGTCGGAACTGGAGCCGGTATGCTGAGCGTACCTTTACCTGTAGAGCCTAGAAAGCGTTATGTTTATGTTTACGAGACCCAGGGTGACAATAGTCCTGGTCTAAATACACCGTTAACTATTGATCCAACTGGAGCGTACTTTAGACGAGATGGTCTTGGTGGAAATTTCCTTGGTGGCAAGAGTCCAAGTGCTGAACTTGAGCCATCCATTGACAATTTCGATGTTGACTACAGTTATTTTGACAATGAAGTTTGGCCTTTATTGGCCAATCGTGTGCCTGCTTTTGAGTCAATTAAAGTTAAGAATGCTTGGTCCGGTTTCTATGAGTACAATACATTTGACCAGAATGGAATACTGGGACCTCATCCATACTACAATAATTTGTATATAGCAACCGGATTCAGTGGACATGGTAAGAATTATATTTTATTTAAATTTTAGATTTCTTATCTTGTGATTTTAATAGGAATCCAACAAGCACCAGCCGTTGGACGTGCCATCACTGAATTGATTCTGGACGGTGATTTCCGTACCATTGATCTGACGCGACTATGCTTCGATAGAGTTATCGTTGATGCACCAGTACATGAAGTCGGAATCGTCTAAATGGTTTTTAAAAAAAATAATTGTAAATAAATTTTAGATAGGCTTTATAAAGTACTGTTTTTATTTTTGAAAACGAAATTTCAGCTAGTCGAGTGAGTTTATTTGAACTGGCCCGGTGTTGGCCCAAACAAACCGCCTCCTTGTTTGCTGGCCGCTCTCGACGGTGCAAATCCAAGCATCTTTTGGATGTTCTGTCGAATCGACATCGTACATAGGATATACAAAAAGATGAACGAGCACTCTGTGTAGTCCTCTCCGGGCAGATTTCTGTGACTCAAACCTTGAATCCAAGAGATTGGCAGGAATGGTAGACGGGCAACTACACGACCATCGAAGCTATAATTAAAATTTTGAATAAAATCAATATCTGTTCATAATCGTATTTGTGTATTTATAGCTTACATGCTGTTAAACATACTGAGAAGTGCAGTAAATGCAAAACCAGTTGCAAACATGGACTTCATCTTGACCAGCGATAGATCGCGGTTGTTGTTTTTAAGTTTTTCCTCATCTCGCTCGATTTTCTTTTTGTGCTGCTTATCCAATGAATCTCCGTGAGTTTCCTTGCGTTTTTCCACTGAAAAATATATTAGTATTTTATTCACGATGATTTGTTAGATTTTTATTACACTCACATTTCTTGCTCTGCTTTTCCACCTCACCCTTGAGCTTCTGGAACTTTTCTGTTCGGTACACCAGCAGCCAGGTAAGACCTACAAATGAATAACCGAAACAAATTAGTATGGTTATCAATAAGAACGGCAAATCTATCAAAATTTTATAAATTTAAACAAACCTTCGCCTAAGAAGGCTGTGCAAATAGATATAAAGACAATCAGCAGAGTGTCGGACCACATTTTATTCAAATTAGGGCTTCTATTATGGTTGGAAATTAAAGAGTACGCAAATCGAAAAGGTCTAATATCTAATTATAGGTCATTCATCGTTATTTGTCACTTATGATATATGAGCTTGAGCACTTTGGAAAAATCACTCGTGATGACATTTCACATTTACACGTCGCCGCGATATTAATATGAATTATTCACAATAGTTAACGGAATTGTAACTAAACTATAATAATATAAATATTTTGATTTATCTTACTGATCGAGTTCAAAAACACATTAAAAATGGTGATTTTACACATTACTTGGGTCTAAAATCCCTATTAATATTTCAAGTGGCTTTTTTATGAAACTTTTTATTTGAAATAATTATAAAAAATAAATGTTGCATTGCATTTTATCTCTATCTCCCCAAAAAGGGATTAAATTTGGTCAAAATACTCTCTCTTACGTATGAATTGTCATACATTTCATTGAAAGGCATCTCTTAAAATGCATATAAATCATTGAAGCTCTTACGTAATGAAATACCTTACGTAGCTTGGCGTTTGTTGTGGTTGATCTTATTGCCTTAGTGCTAATTTTGTAGTACATGGCTTTTGGAGCTAAAATCCCCTAAAACACTTCTGAGACTTTAAAGTTTGTATCCTTAACGTTTGAATGGCTCACTCAATTTTTTTCTTTATTATAACAATACAAAGTTCATTTAAACTGAAGAGTTTTATGTGAAAATAACTTTAAATATTCACCACGCCATAATAGTCCGGCTTTTTACGCCATCGCATTGACCATCACATTTGTTTAACCATCTCAGTCAATTCACTATACACACAAATACAAATAATTACCTTTTTGCCCCTATCTCCCTTTTGTCGGATTAATTTTATTTTTTATCTTTATTTTAAAAAGGGTATTTAAATTGACAATTGAATAATGTTTCAAAGACCCCGTTAACCCCCTGTACATTATCTAAATTGTATTTTTCTATAATTTTGGTCAAACAAAATAAATTTATAGAGTAAATTTAATTTTAGATTTTTTTAAACATGTTCGGTATTTATAAAAATCGTACTCTAAAAAAAAAGACAGTTTTAAAATTAAAATAAACCATTAATCTGCACAATCGACCTATACATTTAAACAACACCTAATTTGACGCATTGAGTATGTACTAAAAAATATCCTTTGCCCGAAACGTACGTCTACGCTTTGACATTTGAATATCGGCGAGGCCATTTTTGATGTGCCGAAAAACGCGTGTGAAAATTTCGAAATTTTCTCAACGAAAATCGCTGTAGTTATTAGAGGAATAGTTAATTTTTGTATAAACTTGAATAAAATAATTTGTCTAAAGACATGGCACAAGAAAGCGAAAGTGATTTATCGAAAACGTTCTGCGGACTTAACGTAAACGCAATGGAATTCGTGCCGAGCTTTGGTGTCAGTCCACCTCCTCCGGCAACGACCGCTACCGAGACCGAACCTATAGCGGACAAGACCCCCGAGAATGCTGGTAATAATTATCAAGTTGTTTACAATGATACCATCCCACGACCTTGTTTTAGCCGGTTCATGCGCCTGTGAGTTATCTATGTGTGCTTGTGTATTTGGGTATATTTATGCTGTTTTGAGTTTGTGGTCCGTGTGGACTTGACCCGTGTACGCGAACACACAAACATAACATACAATTGCTGTCGTGTCTAGATTTTTGACAGCATGCGGCAAAACTGCATTATCCATTCAAAACTTGTCGTGGGTTGTGCACTTTCTCTTGAGGTGGTGCGCTGTAAACGTGTACCGCGTTCCAAAATAAATTATATGCAATGGTTAAATCTGTGTTAAATGTTTTAGAAAGTGATCCTTTGGACAGCTGGGATGTTGAGGAGACGCCCGTCTCAACTCCAGAAGATGAAGTAAGCTAAATATGTCACTCACGTGCCACCGGTACACGTTTAATTTTGTTTTTTTTCTTTGTTTTCTCTTGGTGGTGGAGAAAATAACCCAGGAACTGGAGGAAGCAGATTTGTTGGAACAAGAAGTTATACCCGTAATTGTTAAGAAGAAATCACCAAAAGTGGAAGAAAGCAAGAGCAAACGGGAACACGTCAATGTTGTATTCATTGGTCATGTCGGTAAGATCTACATATCTATATACTATGTACTGCCAACGAACAGTGTACTCTCGAGCGTGTGTGTGTATATAATGTATATGTGTGCGTGTGAGAGCGTGCGTGTTTTGCAATTCTTTCCTTGAGCTGGTTTTATCTGGTTCGGGGCTGTTTTCTGTAATCCGAATGTTTGCTGTATAGTTATTAGATTTCGAGTTTTTTTTTTAAATGTGTATTTTAGGTTAAACTATTTCCGTTTGTAAACATGATATTTTAGATGCTGGTAAATCGACGATCGGTGGTCAAATTATGTCCCTCACCGGAATGGTTGACAAGAGGACTCTTGAAAAATACGAAAGGGAAGCTCGTGAGAAGTCTCGAGAGAGCTGGTACCTGTCGTGGGCATTAGACACTAATCAGGAAGAGCGAGACAAGGGCAAAACAGTGGAAGTAGGTCGAGCCTACTTTGAAACTGAAAAGAAGCACTTCACGATTCTGGACGCACCCGGTCACAAGAGTTTTGTGCCAAACATGATTGGTGGTGCAGCTCAAGCTGACCTGGCTGTACTTGTGTTGTCTGCACGTAAAGGTGAATTCGAAACAGGATTCGATCGTGGTGGTCAGACCAGAGAACACGCTATGTTGGCCAAGACTGCTGGTGTGAAGCATTTGGTTGTACTTATCAATAAAATGGATGATCCAACGGTACTCTGGGAAGAGTCCCGCTTCAACGAATGTAGGGACAAGATTTTGCCATATCTGAAGAAACTCGGGTAAGTAACAGTTACTAGTTCATGTTAACTTATTTTCTAACCAATGTTTTATATCACAGTTTTAATCCTGCTAAAGATGTCACATTTATGCCTTGTTCTGGACAGACCGGTCAGGGTCTGTTGACTCAAACCGACGAATCGGTTTGTCCTTGGTATCGGGGACCTGCTTTCATTCCATTTATCGATGAGCTGCCTTCACTCAATCGTAAACCCGATGGTCCTTTCATTATGCCAGTTGTGGATAAATACAAGGACATGGGTACGGTTGTTATGGGTAAGGTGGAATCTGGCATAGCAAAGAAGGGTCAGAACCTTTTGCTAATGCCAAACAGAACTCAGGTATCCGTGGATCAACTGTGGTCAGACGATGAAGAAGTTTCGGCCGTCGGACCCGGTGAGAACGTCAAAATTAAGCTAAAGGTAGGTAATAAAAAGAAATTATAAAAAAAATACTTTATAAATATTATTGTTTCAGGGAATCGAAGAAGAAGATGTTTCACCTGGTTTCGTTCTGTGCGACGCCAGTGATCCAATTAAGACCGGAAAGAAATTCGATGCTCAGGTAGTAATTCTGGAACATAAGTCAATCATTTGTGCCGGATACTCTGCCGTCATGCACATACATTGTGCTGCGGAGGAAATTACAGTAAACGTGAGTATTTACAACAAAAAATATAAGTTCAATTCTTACATACAATGTCTCTAATTACAGGCCCTGATTTGTCTGGTGGACAAAAAAACGGGAGAAAAGTCGAAAACTCGTCCAAGGTTCGTGAAGCAGGATCAGGTTGCAATTATGCGAATTGAGTGCTCCGGACTGATTTGCTTGGAACAATTCAAGCTGTTCCCACAAATGGGACGTTTCACTCTGCGAGATGAAAGTAAGTATTTGTAAATATAAGAAAATATATTTTTCAATTACTAATTTGATGTGTCCCCGTTTTTGTAGACAAAACTATTGCAATCGGTAAGGTTCTAAAAGTTATCGAATAAGTTACTGCTGAAGCGAGCAACAGGCTAAGCCCGTGCCTACCCCTTTAGCAGTTCTAGACAAGGCAAAACTTACAGATCCACCACCACCATCAATTTGCGATAAAGAGTTACAGCGAGAAGAAATATATAATTATAAAGCATTAGTTATTTTTACTATTAAAATATTGTAAATTTTATTTGTTTTTCTTTCACTTTTAAAAAAATACCAGTTTCCATTTTTTACTGTTCATCTTTTTTAAAAAAAAACTGTTAAAATTTGAAGTAAGTGGCTTTTATACGAAGTTTTTGGCCTTTGACTCAGAGAATTGTTAGTCTTTTCACAAAAGCATTAAATTATAAAGTTGAACGTAATAATATTTAATTGATAAAAAGTGTTGTTTGTTGGATTCTAAATAGTTCTTAAATCAAATCAAAACTAAAAGAAAAAAATGTTCCGATTTTGTAAATTGCATTTCGAACATTATTGAACACACACACACTCATACAAACACATCCGCATATAATAATAAACTTTGTAATACAAAATATATAATTTATGTTTTAGTTTATTTTATATTATTAAACTGCTTTTTTATTTTTAATTGCTTTTCTAGATTAATATTTATTATATTTTTGTGGTGATCGGATTTTTTTATTTTTTTCTAATTTTACTTTAATTTATATTTTCTTTGCTTTAAGAGACTTATACTATTAGTACGTAGGAATCAAATTTTGTAGGCTTCATTTTTTTCAGTTTTGTATCGGTACTCGACTAATTATAAATCCTCTTGTGAGAATGTGTAGAAGCAAAAAAAACAACAACAACAGAAAACAAACAATAACCCCTAGCGGATTTTTTATTAAAAGAAAACAAGTAAAATATAATATTAACACAAAAAATACATTTTTATACAAATTTTTGATAAAAATATGTAGTTTTAAACAAACAGAATAATACGTACCACATATTTAAATAATAAATATTATATAAATAAAAGCACGCTCTCACAAAACACCCATACACTTAAACACACACTTTATAACACGTCATTGTGCAGCAAATAAAATATATATTTATATATTTATTGATTCTACGCAGTAAAGGACATCATCGACAAGACGTTTTAGAAACATTGTGTTTAAATTATCCGTTATACCAGTCTAGATTCAATTTGTTTCCAGTATTGAAAATTATTGGAAAATTGTAATTTTCGCTTAACAGCTGCCTTATATTTGTATAATATATATATAATATAATATCAATATATTTTACACTCATACACATAAATACAGTCGTACATATTATATATATATACAGAAAAATAACACACCCACATACATACACACAAATCCATATACATTGTCATACATACTAACAAAATAGCAATTAAAATGACGGCACAGGAGAGATTTAATCTCGAATTCTGCTCAGCACCGACGACAAATTTTACAGCCGAGCTAAATAAGAGTAGAAAGTACATATGAGCAATGAACATAGTTCGAACTCTTTGAAAACATTAAATTGTATTATAAGAAATAAACAAAAGTAATAAATTCTAAAAAGTATTACTATTTTTTAGATTTTATGTAGAGGTGTTATAAATATTTTAATTCCTTTTCGCTTGAATTGGGAAGATGGAGAAGATGAAATTCACATGGTAATATCAATTTTTTTAAATTAAATTTAAATTAATCTTCAGAATAGCCCAAACGCCCAAACAAAAAAATCCACCTCCCCTTTTTAGAATTTATTCCACAAAAACAGAAAAAATATTTGCGGGAAATGAAACCCTTAGGGATGAGAGGGCATAAAAACGGTAAAAGTAATGTTTAGAGGTGAGAGGAAGGTGCCAAGGAGTGTAAGATATAAAATGAAAATTGCATGTTTTGCATTGGGTTGCAAAATATTAGAAAATGTAAAGGCAATGCAAAAAGCAATGTAATTTGGAGACATTTCAATGTGAATATGGCACCAATATTGAATTGGTTTTCGTTTTCGCGTGTGCAAACTGGCGACATTTTGTGTGCAAATTTCTCAAAAATGTTTTACGGGTTTGTTTTTAAAAAAGATAAATATTATCGGTCAACATATAAGGGAGACAGGGGAAAAATGGTAATACCAAGAATCAACAAATAAAGAAAAAACAGAAAAATACGGATCATTATTACAGAAATGTCGCAGGCAAGCCCTTTTAAAACTGGTAATATTTCCTATTCTCTTTATTAATAATGGTAGTGAATTCCATAAAGAAACGACACGGATAAAAAAGCATAATCCGAACAGAACGGGAGAATAGTTTATAATTTACTATAAAGGAAATTTGGTGTTTTAGTTTTTATAATTTTATACTTTGCTTTAAATGATCTCAAAATATATATATATATATATATACATATAGATCATGATTATGATCATGTCTTCTAATAATAATAGCAATAGGAACCTACTGATTGATAGATAGAAAACACTTCGGCTGCCGGGATCGAACCTACGATCTCGCATAAGTCAGCCAACGCGTTAACCCACTCGGCATGGCTATGGTTAATCGTCATTAAATATTTCCTACCCGCCAACCTCACTCATTCAACATTTCTTGGGCCACTGCAGCTGAATGAAGCGAGAGCGGCGAAGTGTAAGAGAACAAATGTACATACATCCAGACACATCCGTTTCCACTTGATGACCACGATCTTATATCACTGAAAACTGGCTTCGCTACACGCATAGCATGTCCACCAGTGCAAAATAGCGACCTCGACCTATCAATCTGCTAGTCTAATTTGGCATTAGGCTTCGGATGTAGAGCGAACTTATTCACATCTTCTAGGAACTCAACCTCAAAAACCTTATAACCTTACCAAGTTTATAATTTTGGATTTAACTTTTAGCGGTCGTAAACTCAATTACGTCAAATACCTTGGACGAAAAACATACTCTGTTTTCGTCTCAAATTCTACATTGCGCGAAGAAATCACAGATAGGTTAGGAAGACCATTCTCCAAACCCTCCAAGGACAGGTGGAACAGCGAGTGTTTTTTAGATTCGGTGGTCGGGCAAGCTCTCATCTCAAATATGTTAAACTTCAAGCACAATTTGGGGCGTAAATATCTTAGATTTGTTACGCGTAGGACGCGTACTATATCTCCGATGAATTGGATACTATCTCGTCCAGACCAATATCATCATGCGATGGATACAGCATAATTGTAGAAGTTGCTTCGCAGTCAAATTATTTATGTGCAGACTTTAACATAGAAGAACTTGAAATGGCGCCAAATAGGCAACACATAATTAGAAAGGATAAAATAAAACATAAAATTTAATTGTTTGAACTTATTTTCGGGGAAAAAAATTATATTTGAGCCTAGAAATACCCTTAAAAATAGCCAAAGTGTATATATATATATATATATATAGAAGAAATAATTATGAATGAGAAACAAAAAAACATTATGTTTAATTGATAGAACTTAATGTAACAAAAAATACACCAAGAAAAATCTTTAAAAAAAAGAAGTATAGGGCCTTATTTCGATTATTTCGATGAGGCAGATGGTACAACCGATTAATTCCTATAATACTTTTTACTGAAAGTAAATAAAAATTCATTAATTTAAAATAAATAATATTTAAAAACTAAAGTTTATTTTTTATGTGTATAAATTTTTTTTAATTTAAATGTCAATATTTGCGCGTCAACAAGTCATAAATCCACATAAACAAAAAAACATTTTATATGTATATGTATTTTATATTATCTACTCGTCTATATAATACAACCAGATGAGTCCTGACTGATTGACTGACGGTTAAAGTTTGACCCCTTCCGGTGGAGCTAGAGGGTCGCGGTTTTTTGCAATCGATTCG
>JANSTU010010306.1:0-15777 GCA_027564075.1 Bolitophila hybrida | reverse complement strand
TATGTCGGATTTTCTCTTTATTTTGCTCCATGTTTGCGACGCTATAACTCACGAACGACTGAACCAAACAACAACAAGCGCGTTAAGACCTTTCCAACAAGCTATTATAGCATGACCCGATGCGATGAATACAACTAGAACTACGCGCTTGCAATGACACCTATCGAAAATACAGCAACATTTTTTTGACACTCTTTCATTTAAATGGCCCTTCGACAGACTTATTTTGCTCCTCCAACTCTGTTCTGGTCGATGTAATACTGCGACAAGCATCTGAGTGCCGGATCCAGTTAACCCATTCGTTTTCCTATAGCAATCGTATTATATTTGAAGAAACAGAAACTTTTCGTACCGACTTGCAAAGTTTATTAAAGATTCTGATAAATCAAGTTTTAAATTACAATTGAATGTACAATAAGAAGTACTAAATTCGTGTTTGTATTTGGCAAACACAAAATGCATTGCATAAATTATGCTACTCCAAGCGCACGCAATGTTCAAATTGATGATCCCACTATAAAAGCCAACTGGTATATAATCAAAAGGACATTTGAAGAAAGTCTTTATACGTAAATAAACCTATAATCATAAGCACTACTACTATTGAGTTATTGTATATATTTATAAACTTTGAATACATAAAATGAAAAATTTAATTGTAGTTTTTTGGTTAATATTACTGTCGACTAATATACAAAGTGAGGATTTCAGCGCTGCGGTTAGTGCTCTCCTAAGAAACTTGAATACTCCACTGAGACTAACTGCGATGGTGTGTTGGGATATAGTGAATGCAAACCATTTTTTTCGAGGCATTAATACAGATAGTGATCAAAACTGGTTTTCTATATCATTTGTAAAGGATGACCTAGCTATGTTTCCGATTGTCCAAGAAGAACACCAGGAAATTGTATTTGTTGACTTGAACTGTCCAAATACAACAGAATTGGTTCGTTTGTCAAGTTACTGGTTGCCCACACACTACAGATGGATAATCGTGGACAGTGGATCAGACGTAATTTAAATTTAATTAATAAAAAAGATTTTTCAAAAAAATATATTTTTAATAAGCGTTTGGAAGAAAAAGTATTGCAGCTTTTTGAAGATCTCCCTGTATTACCCCGAAGTGAGGTCTTTTACATTTTCAGTATTGCCAAGGATGAGTGGGTCTATAAACAAAGTATATATCTATAATATTTTATATAAGAACATAATATTATTGTTTGGTATGTATAATTATTTATAGTCTACAGAACAGGAGATGGACACCCTCTTATCATAGAGCCATTCGGTAGTTTGGTAAATGGTACACTTGAGAACTTTATCGAGGATCGACCACCGACTGTGAGTCGTAGGCAGAATCTGATGGGAATGCAGTTGAGAGCTTCTCTGGTCATTACTAACAACGATACATTGAATCATCTTAACGACTACAAGTCTTATTCTTCCAATTACAGTATTTAAAGTTTTCTAACATATATATCTTTGTTTCACAGGGATAAACACATCGACACTATTACCAAAGTTAATTATGTACTAACCAATCATCTAGTTACGTACATAAATGCGTCTATTAGCTTCTCCATAGTTGATAATTGGGGTTATCAGGACAAGGAAACAGGCAACTGGAGCGGAATGATCGGTGAACTGGTGCGCAATGAAGCCGATCTCGGAGCGTCTTCATTGTTTTTTACTAGCGATCGTGTGGCTGTGATTCAGTATATAGCAATGCCAGCCGCGACTGGTTCAAGTTTTATATTTCGTGCCCCCAAATTGTCATACACAGATAATGTTTTTCTGTTACCATTTGATGATCTTGTGTGGCTATGTTTGGGTGCATTAGTTCTGGTCTCGTTAATTATATTATACAGTGCTACATATGTTGAATGGAAAGTACCATTATCTTCGGAAGAGGTACTATAGTTTAAGTTTTCTTATATAATAATAATATATTTTATATATTTAGGAGATTATGGATGCTAGCTCATTGCGACCTTCAACAAATGATGTGTTTATGCTAATATTTGGTGCTGCCTGCCAGCAAGGATCATCTGTTACTCCGCGCAGTACAGCTGCTCGAGCAATAACGGTTGTAGTCTTCCTGACTCTCATGTTCTTGTACACCAGCTATTCAGCAAATATTGTTGCCTTGCTGCAGTCTCCATCGACAAAAATCAAGAATCTCAACGATCTGCTAAACTCGCGTCTAAAATTCGGTGTAGACGATACTGTTTTTAATCATTACTACTTTTCGGTAAATATTATTAATAATTTTTTTTATATTTATAAATCATATTATTTGTTTAGCATGCCACCGAACCGGTACGTAAAGCAATTTATGAGCAGAAAATCTTACAGAAGGGTGGAAGTGCTAATTTTATAAAACTTGAGGAAGGAGTTCGTAAAATAAGGGAAGTACGTAGTTATAGCTTACGAATGTATGCTGATATCTTAATAAAATACGATTTCAGGGTCTTTACGCGTTTCACATGGAATCTGGTGTTGGTTACAAACTAATCGGAGAGACATTTTTTGAGGATGAGAAATGTGGATTGCGGGAAATTCATTATTTACAGGTTATTGATCCATGGTATGCCATTCAAAAGAATTCTTCGTATAAGGAATTATTCAAAACTGGGTGAAAATAAAAAAAAGTAAATTAAATAATATAAAAAACTATGACAAATATGTTTAAGGCTAATGAGACTACATGAGCACGGAATGCAAGATCGTGAGAATTCAAGGCTCTACACCAAAAAGCCAAAGTGTACGGGAGGTGGTGGACATTTCGTAACGGCCAGTCTAGTTGACACTGGTCCTGCTATGCTAGTGCTTGTGTGGGGCATTGGATTTGCCCTATTCCTGCTCGGTATTGAGCTGTGTATCTATCGAATTCATATGCGAAGAGCCAAAAAATACTTGAGGAATTTTCGGAATTAAAACTATAAACCTTTAATGACAGTGGGAATAAAAAGTGTATTCAGAATAAAAAGAAATAATCATTTAAAAATCAAGATATTAGGAAGCAGCGATATCTTTAAGTGGTCCTTCGAGATATGCAGATAAAGCGGCGGCTTTTTGTTTTAACATTCCCAGACCGACTGTTTCTTTGGCGCACAGACATAACAACAAATTGGATACCTGAAATTAATTATTAAAAAAATATACAGATACTTAAAATATTACTAATAAAAAAATACCTGTGTTATAGCAACATTTCCACCTTCACACTGCAAAAGTACGAACTGCAGGCGGTCTTCTCCGAAAGCATTACGCCCTGTTTTCTCGTATGCTGCCCACACATTGCTGGCTATGGCCGATGTAACGCGTGCGTCTCGATCGCCATACCCAGAATAAGCAAGAAGAGCTCCTTCATGATTTAACAATCTTAAAAAACATAATAATATAATAATAATAATAATAATTTGTTTTATTTAAATTAAACTTACAGTGTATTTTGTACGCCTCCCGTGTTTGCTTGTCCCAGGACTTGGGTTAATGCCTTTGGCCTAAGCATTTTGTTTTAAGATTATTGCACAAAAGAGTAAAGAGTAATGTTTTTGTTTACAAATCTTAGAATTCAGAACATTATAACTAAATCAAAAAAGATGGGAGAACAATAATAAAACTGAGCGCAATAATGACAGATTATTGAGCAACAGAATCATTAGACATACGGAACACAAAAGAGTACAACCCAGTCGATCAAGAAGCCGATTTAAATTTGCAAAACTTTTACATTGCAGTTTGACGTTTGTTGTAGTCGACCCTATTCATTAAATTTAGATTTTTCAATAATTAGTACAAGTTGTTTTTGCCGAAACTAAAAGCTCAGCTAACGAGAAGATTACGAGAAATGTCAAAATTCAGAAGATTAAGAAAAGGTTACTGCACCGGCGCATTTTCTAAAAGCCTACACGCAATTCCATGCGAAATAATGTTCTGTTCATTATTTCGCCGGCGAAATGTGAAAGTTGTTGAATATCTTGAAATTGTTCAAGTCAATGTAGATGATAAAATAAAAAAAGTATTAATACATTTTGTTATATTGTTTAATATTCAAGTAAAATACACAGCACTATAATACACATCTAAAATTACAGATTTTCGTTGCCATTCCACAGCTTTTCTGTAGACGAGTTTATAAATAATAGTTTAATAATAAATAGTTTATAATATTTTCTCTAATAATATATTTCCCATAATGGCGACCCAATCCAGTTATATTTATTTTATTATAAAACATAGTATCTGTTCGTTTTCCATTCTCCCTCAACCAAAACATCTTATTTATAAGTATCTGCATAATTATTACTTGGTACTAGTTAATTACATTTTGGAGTTCTAAAACTAAAAAAAGTGTGCTTTTTTATTTAATAATATTAAAAACCCAAAAAATCAAAATTTAGATCTTAATGACATTTTTACTTAAATAAGATTTTATCGGCATCCATTAACTTATTTTGATACTCAAATGTTTTTATATTAAAAAAGGGCAATTTTAAATTATAGCTACTCCGGCATCTTTAGGTAATGGAATGGTCGGATAATACATCCATGCCAAATTTACAAGCGCCAAAACGAAAATTCCAGTGAGCCCTAATATCCAAACGTCAAAGATAAATGTCATGTTAACCTCTACACGCATTTATTCCACGACATATTCCACAAACAATATCCATTTTATATTATTTTACTTTTGTTTATAACGCATTGTTTTAATGTTTATTTAGATGTTGTCGGGGCTTGTTCCGAGAAATTTAATGAACATTATCACCCACAACAACAATTAAAAGTATGTGTATTTTATATAAAAGTCCGATCTGCATGTTAATGTTAAAATAATTGGGAAAGTATTTACAATGAATTATCACCCTTTATTAACAACAACGTACAAGGGTTTCAAAATTGTTTTGGGAATTATAGCCTAAAACAACAATAACATGTAATACACGATTTGTAGTAAGTTTTAAAATCAGTTTAGCGGATAAGTATCTTTAAATATATTGCATTCAAAACATACACAATAATTATTAATATTAGATATTTATTGGATGCAGCTTAAAATTTTCAAGGGTTATGGCTCACATCACCGAATATGCATATATACATTTTGCTTTTATAACTGTGAATCGCCATTATCAATTTGTGTTTTGCAAACGAGAAGAACGGAATATTTTCGGAACAAACATGTCATATCAGGTAATTAAAAACAAATAAAATACTTTAATTTGTATTTCCTACGAAAAAGGCTCATCTTGTACCGTAATTCAGAAGAAGTTCTTCGAGCTTATTGCCTTTTTGTAGTATTAAACATAAAATTTAGTCGGCGGCTGTACAAATTGACATTTTTGATGCTTGTATATTGTTATAATTCACAATGGATTTTAGATGATTCATATTTTTAATAGATGATGTGTTTTCTCTATGCATAAATTGGCGCGTATTTTAAATTGATGTCGTTTTTTTTCGTTTAGGGTGGTTATCCAGGTGCAGGAGGAGGTTACGGCGCGGGTGGTGGATATCCAGGCCAACAAGGGGGGTATCCTGGTCAGCAGGGCGGCTACCAAGGCGGCCAACCTGGTGGACACCCCGGTGGTCAGCCGGGATATGGTAGCGGTGGATTTGGTGGGCAGTACAATCAAATGGGCGGACAGGGTCCACCACCGAACGGTGGCTACGGTGGTCAACCAGGCATGGGAGCACCAGGTGGTCAATATGGACAATCGCAGCCGGCCAGTATTCCCGGGATTTCCTCAGAAACTCAACGTCTGTTCGGGATGGTAGACAGGGATCGCTCTGGAAAAATTACTGCTACTGAATTGAAGTCAGCTCTCGTCAATGGAAAGGGGGAGAACTTTTCTGATACTGCTTGTAAATTAATGATAGGTATTTTGTTATTGTATATTAATTAATACGAAGTTTAATATTTTTTTTATTATATAGGAATTTTTGATCAAGATCACACTGGAACTGTGGACATTCACGAGTTCGACAAACTTTTTAGCTACATTAATCAGTGGTTGAGTGTGTTCAAAACCTACGACAGAGACGCGTCTGGTTACATCGATGAATCTGAGCTTACTCAAGGTTATTTAATACAAAAAAAGTAAAAAAAAATATTATTAATATTGTTATTCATATTTAAACAGCTCTTAGCCAGATGGGATTCCGTTTCTCACCGAATTTCGTAAAATTCCTTGTACAGAAGAGTGACCCAAAGGCGCACAAAGAGATTTCGGTAGATCAGTTTATCGTGTTGTGCATCCAAATTCAGCGATTTACTGAGGCTTTCCGTATACGTGATCAACAGCAAAGCGGTACGATAACGATCAATTTCGAGGATTTCCTAAGCATCGCTATCGATTGTTCAACCTAGATAAAGGGCTTTTTTATGGCAAACACACACACACACACACACTAAACATTCAAACGTAAACACAACACGCATTCAAATTTTAAGTTTCTAACCCTTTAAAGGTATATATGTTTTGCATCTGTGAGAATTGAGAAAAATATAATTATTTAAGTATAACTCCTTAAATCGGATTTTTTCGCTTTCATTAATTACGCAATTTTTAAAACTACAACATATTTTCAGTTTATTGTTGATCAAATCACGTATATAAAAACAAGACAGGTTTTCAAGTTAAACATAAACAATATCTATAAAAATATAAGTTAAAAATATCTCCGTTTGACAGTGACTTTTGCAAAATTTAATTTATAACACAACATTAAATGTCGACAACGCGTCCCTGGACATAGGACGATTGGTGATAGCGACGACGGGATGAAAAGTCCACGTTTTCGTCGTTTAGCTGCGCAGAGGTTACATCTACGTCGGGGCAGGATGGCGTAACAACGATTTGTTCATACTCTTGAGTTCGTTTGCTATTGATCAGGATTTATAGGTATTAATATGAATAAGATTTAATAAATATGTGTACCTACCCAATGCATTGGAAAATAACGCTCTTTAGCCATACAAAGAAACGAAATTCGGAAGCAACACCGGGTTTGACGGCTGGATTAGCCGTGCCCACGTAAAACCACACAAGGAACACTACACCGATGCAGGTAATGGCATAGTACCAGTTCACCAGCATCATTATCAGTACTTTAAGACCGGCCTAAAAAATGTTCGAAGTTATGTTTAAAAAAACCGCTAATCTTCGGATATTGATATAAACTTACGCCGACTAATGAGGCCCATCGATTGCAGAAATTGGAATACCAATTTTTAGTTTTGGAGTGAATTGGTGGTCGAATAGGAGCAATTGGTTCATCATCGGCAGCAACATTATCGTCATCCACATTTTCTACGGACGGTTCATTTGTGCTATTTGTACTGTTGTCTGCACCATCTTGGAAGATCACACGATCAGGGTGCGAGCTATTTATGGAGTTATTTATTGTTTCTGAGGTAGCTGCTCGTAAAGGCACATTCGGCTGCTGTTGAGGTAGTGGGTGTTGTGATGGAGTCTTAAGATTTTTTTATAAAATTAGTTTCTTTTTAATATTAATCAATCATAAGTTTTACCGCTAAGTTTTTATGTCTAATTCTGTCAGGGAACAGGAGATCAAGATCGTTGTCTTGTTCCTGGTCCTGAGTGCTGCCATAACGTCTTGTTTCGTACGAAGGACTTTGAGCCTGAATTCGATACCTGTGAATAATAGAAAGTACAAATATGCTCAATCATACGTTAAATATTAATGTTTAACCTTTCTTCTCTCCGGTTCTGAATGTCAAACGTCTGCGCCAAAGCAAAATATGAATAATCAATACATGCATAGGTCAGTAAGAAAGGCATGGTAACAATCGGTGCTAAAGAGTTGATGTCTCCCATAATAATGAAGGCAATAGTAACGGTGGCCACCACACCCATCGAGTACAATGGTACCTTATTCGGTCCTCGCTATTTATTGTGACATTTAGTTTCTAATTAAATGAAAATGTATTTTACGAAAATATCTTACTCCCATTCCTAGAAATCCAATGGCTGGAATTACATTTTCCTGTGCTATACTCTGAAGTACACGCGGTGTTCCATACATGGCGCCCAAACAAGAAGACATGCTGGAAACATAGATTCCAGCCAACAGCAAGAACTCAACAGCAGATACTCGAACGGCTATCATGAAGTCCGTTAAGAGTGTTTGACGTTGACACGTTGCGCCCAGGAAAAATATAAAAACAAGGTACAGAAATGTGCTGAAAGATACTTGTTTATTATATATTGTTTATTTGTGAAGATTATTATAAATACTTACGAAGTACTAAAAGCAGCAAGGGTACCATTCGGAATGTCCGTGGATGGTGCACGTAAATCTCCACTCATATTAATGCCAGAAAGCACACCTGTGACTGTTGGGAAGAACACACCAAACACTCGAAACCATGTATATTCATCATGATAGTCTGGCCACAGATTTAAAGACCAATTGTTTCCAACCCATCCATCGAAACCATTTTCTAAAATAGTTTTATCATAAGAATATACTGGTGTTTTTTATAATGTAGAACCTACCTGCGTCCTCGCCTATGAAACTGCCTACCATAAAGTCCAGGGCAGACAACAACAGAACAATTAACAGAATAAACTGTAATTTAATCACCCACTTAACACCTGCAACATTAATCACACCCAAGAGCAGAACGGCTCCGGCAGCAAAACCACGAATGGCCCACTTGTTGCCCTCTAGTCCTACTAAGCCAGCCATTGACTCGCCCAAACCAAGGACATTCAGAGCACATCCAACAGCCTGGCCAAAACAGTACAATAGCCCAAGTGAACCTCCAAATCGAGAGCCCAGAGTGTGTGCAATTAAAAAATATACTCCACCTCTCTCTACACGACATCTTTCACAGATTCCAACGGCCGACAAAACCGATACAAGTGCAACCGATACTGAAACAAAAAAAATTACATTAAAAATATCAATAAATAGCACACACTCAATTGACCAACCTGTACATAAAACAATTAAAATTGCATTTATTATACCAGCCTGTGCGACAATCCATCCAGATCGCAGGAAAACAATCACACCGAATATATTGATCATACATGACGTAAAGACACCGTCCCATGTACCAAACAGCACTGGCTGTGATATGAAAAAATTAGTACGCCACCATGGTTTATCACCCTGATCCTCTGCGAAAATCTCATTTGCACCCGATGCCTGATGACCTCCAGCCGCGTACTGGTACTCATTGCCTAGATCAACAAAACCACCTGAATTTCCACTTGGTCGTGCTCGACTATAGTGGTGACCATCCTCGTTGCCCAGACCATATCTAAAATTACAAACATGTCTCGATTAAATAATTTGCACAACTTAAGTATCATATTAGGAACGCTCAAGTGAATATACCTATCCCATTCCACGTCGCCTCGGCGATTAGACGATCGCGTACGCTGCGCTGGCATTTAATTGTGCTATTTACTACGAGGAATGATGTTCTACTGACACTCGCATTTATATATAGTACTATTTTCAATAATTGTGCTATAAAAATTACGGCTAGTTGTCGCACAGATGTTCTGTTATGTAGTTATGTTGTACCAAAAACACCGTGGGCAACCAAACGCCATCATTCATTCATCATACTCTCTGATGTCATGTTTTTGGTGTTTTGACAGCAAAATGAGTAATATATGATATAAAACAGTCACAATGGATATTATTTATTATTGTTTTGAATTATAGTTATGTCATTTTCCATTGGCTATTTTAAAGAGTAAAATACACTCAAAGATATTATTTCATACACCCACTTTGTAGGAAATAGGTCATTTCACAAAAAAATAACAGTAACAGTCATACAATTTTCAGCGACGAGTCAATATACTTCAGCGAAAAAATGCAATTATATTTATATGTCTTCTGACATTTTTTTCTTATCATATATTTAAAATTTAATAAAGGAAAAAAACGCATAGCCAAAATAATAACACAAATAATATCTTCACATTTTTAATTGTAACATTCTTTTAAGTTCCCCTTCCTATAATCAAATTCATATTTCTCCAATAATAATAAAGTTATATAAAAATAAATCAAATTTAAATAAGATACGCCTATGGAATATATCATTTTTTTTCGAAAATATATATCTTGACAGCAATTTTTGACTTCGCTAGCTTGCTATATGAAATGTGACTTTTTTGCATTTCTGTGATTACACTTTACTATCAAAATTGGCTCTGATAATGGAGAACGTCACATATGTATTGCATTATTGTCAAGTGGAGCTATCCATTTTTGTCACCGTCGTTTTTTATAGAAAATATTTCAATGTCCAAAATATAAATTTTCGTCACCAAAAATGTGAATTCTTGTCACCAAATTATTTGGTAATTAAACAATGTTCAAATTTCAATTACGCAAAAACAAATATGTAAACATTGAGGCTTATTTGGGGTGTAATGAGTGTATTCTTCGTATTAGGGTGGAGTATCACAAAACACTCATTGAGCAAATTTTTTTTCGAATTTTAATATATTATTTGGGCAAAATTGCGGCTTGAAAAAAAAGAAAGAAAAAATACAAAATGTTCAAATTATGTCCCTGATCATTTTGTAGTACTTTGTTTTTGGAGCTAAAACCCCTACCACCATTTTAAGGAGGTTTTAAGTTTTTATTTCTTTTTCTCTTAGTCATATTAAAAAAAAAATATATTTTAAAAATAAGTGCATCATTATATTTTACCCTTACCTCCCCAAAAAATATTTAGTACCCTAAAAAAATACAAAATATTCAAATTTTCTCTCTGATTAATTTGTAGTACTACGTTTTTGGGGGCTAAAACCACTAACACCCTTTTAAAGATGGTGCTTTAAAGTTCTTTTTAAAAAATATTATAAATAAAAATGTTTCATACAAACTTTGAAGTCTCTTAAAAGTGCTTTAGTGTTAGACATTGTAAAAACATTGTCATAGTGACTAGAATTTACTTGATAAAATTCATACTGCCATCAGTCAAGTCAAGTCCAAAACATCAAAAGAAAAATTGAAATTATTTTTCGTCTGCGATATTTCGCATATATTTTTACCGAACGGGCAGTGCTATAATATAATTACTATTGTGAATTTTTCGTTGATAATTTATGACTGACATTTGTCAAACTTTGTATTGACTATTCAGCGCAAGATATTTTGAGAATAAGAGCGAAAACTGTTTTTTATAATTATCGAGATTTCCTTGGACATCTTTTAGTTTCAGCTATTAGCTAACTAGCAATCTTATAGCCTAAATATAAAATTTGCAAAATGGCAGATGATTTGCAAAGCTACAAACTGCAACTGCAGCAAGTAAGTTCATAAAATATTCAATAATTACCTTTCGCTCTTGACTACTAAAGAGAGTACAATAAAAACTAAATACATAAACATTCATATTGCACAATTCAGAAATAATCAATAATAACAATAATCAAATTGCGCAAAAGGTGGAAGCAGCACTGCTGACTGATCCAGAGAACTCTGAACTTCTCAAGCTTAAGAAAGATCTGGAGGAAGTGATAGATTTAACTCGCGACCTTATTAAAACTCAGCTCGAGGAACAAAAGAAGTCTTCATATGTAGAGCCAGCCTCATCTACGTCATATTTCGATGATATAGAGGCAGCATTGCTGGCTGCCGAAAAAGTCGTTCAGAAATCGAAGGTTTGGAAAATCGGTGACAAATGTCAAGCCAAATGGACTGAAGATGGAGTGTAGGTTCAAGATTATTATTTACTAGAAATTTATGCGTTATGCGTTTTGTATGTTTTGTAGATACTATGATGCAACAATTGAAGGAATTACGGACGGTGGTGAGGTCTCCGTGATATTCGATGCATACCAGAATCGCAGCACCACAACACTCAAAGAACTGAAAATTAGAGTTGTTCGCAATGAAGTTTTTCCGTCCACAAAGTATTTTAAAACAATTATTATATCTTGTTTAGAAACACACATTTATATAAATTTTAGGAAACATCGACCAAATAACAAAGAGTACCTTAAGAAAAAGAAACAAAAGAAACAACAGCGTTTCAAGGATCTTGAAGAGGAACGTGAAACCGACAAGAACAAATGGTTGAATTTTAAAACGAAGAGCACAAAGAAAACTAATACCATAAAAATAAAGAGTATTTTTGCGTCTCCCGAAAATGTCAACGGTCGAGTCGGAATTGGCACATGTGGAGTATCCGGTAAACCGATGACTGAGTATTCCTACGGTGAGAAATATCGAAAAGGTGTTTAATGTGGTATATAAACACATAATACGTAATATGATAAAAATTAATAAAAACGTATTTCAATAGACATTTATGGTTTTGTTTATAATATTAGGATATTTTCGTGAAAATGATATGGTCTATAACTCCGAGAATTAAACGTCGTTGCCAATTTGACATGACAAAATATGGTAGTTTATTAGGCTGAACCCGTAATGGTCAATGAATCCGGTGTGCGGCATCGCACACTGGCTCTTTGTTTCACAAGGGATTACAGGATCTAATGAGAAATGCCTTTACAACAACAATAACATGAAATACTCGAATGGTGTTTAGTTTTAAAACCTTTTCATTGGTTATTGTGATTTCGTGACAGTCCTCGGCAGTGAATTCCTCTCACCAAATATTTTGGTGACGAAAATACAATTGAGAAGAATACGTTATTCAATTCTGGTCACAGTGACAAGAATTAACTAGACAAAAATTCATACCGTCTTCAGTTTGATGGAGCGAAACAGCACAGAAGTTTATTAAAGCATTTCAATCGTACCATTTTCTTTTATCTGTACTGGCTCTACTATATAGTTGATCTGTAGTGTATGTTATAGAGGAACACCAGGGGCTCTTTCCATGAAGGACATACGTATCGTAGCATGGGTCTTATGATGCATTTGAATATTGTATGCTTATTGTTGAATGATAGGCGCCATTTCTTTGCCGTGAGATTGTCATGTCGTTTTGTTTGAATGTAAGGTTCTTTAATGTTATTCCAAGGAACCTCAAATGTTCTGTTGGTGTATCTACCATAATCATTTTGAGAATGAGACCATAGTGACATTTAGAATAAACACCTTTTCTACGTCATGGTATATAACCTCGATAGTCTTTCTTCGACGTTTATCTGCGTTATTATCGATTATTGGTGATCCAGAGAACTAGATTTTGAGTGTTTTGAGCTAAAACCAAACTGGATGGCGAATAACTCTTTCGAATCATTTTGCTATTCTCTCATTGGATCCTGTAATCCCTTGTGGATGTCGCACACCTGATTCATTACGGGTTCACACGAGTGGTCAGGTCATGTTAATGTGCTGTTTGTGTTGTGCTACTCCTATTGCATCTACTGTGCTCTAACACTAATAACACATCCCCGATGGTTAGGAGTCTTAATTTGCCCTGACGCGACTAACAACTTTGCAGGGCAAATGCGTATATCTATCTAGATCTATCTTGCTATTTTATATTAGGAATCGTGAATCATCAACGCCATCATACACTTATTGTGATGGCATTAATGTTCCGTTATTCCAAATCAATAACCTATTTCAGAAATAGTATATTAATATCAAGAGGAATCTACTGATTTAAAGTGCTACATTCGAAAAACACTTCGGTCTGCAGGCCGGTAATGAACCGGCCACCTCCCACAAGCCAGGCCAACGCGCTCACCCACTCGGCTATGGCTATGGTTGCTATTACATTAAAAAAATGTATTGTGCGCACTTGTGGCTTTCACAAAATACCTTGACCTCAGATTTGGTACTGATCAGCATCCCGCGGTTTTTTCCGCGGCTGCGACTTTTTTTAGTGGGCGCTGATTTTGCGGCTATGGAGTCGCGAAGACGAACGCATCACCCTGGCTTACTTTGATTTCAATCAGATCATCCGTACGGCAGCTATTCGCAAAATAGTGGGACACAAATGAAACAAATTTTAAAACCTTGAGCTAGCCGTTAGGACGATGTTCCAATGTCGAATGAATACAATTTCGTTTATGGCCCAGTATTTATACATTTTGCATTTTGTCGACGCACTTGATAGCGGTCATTCTTTTAGTAACCATTCTAAGTTATCAGGATTGAGAGGCAATTTTGGCTAAAATCTAATGGTGCAGTTATTTTTGCAAAAATCATTTAATCGATTTTCATCAAAAACTGTACCCATTTTGCCCAAATACGGTAAATAGGGATCCTCCTCTTTCTCTTTTTGGCAGTCTAATAATTTATATAATGATGCAGTTATTAAAAAAAATACATTCTACCCACATTTTCTTCCAGTAAAATAAAATAGTTTCACACAAACTTGTTTTACCCCTATTTGCCCTAATTGGACAATCAAGTTTATGGTTTGCAATTCTTCGTGTCAGGCCTCTATTATGAAAAAAATGTCTTCAATTTATTCCATAAATGCGACACCGTAACCTAACTTCTTATGTGCACAAAAAATGATTCGTCCAAACTGAGAAATATACTCGAGTTCGCTTTCGCCAACTTTTCCGCATCGTTCTTAGTAACTGGTGTGGCCTTGCAACCACTGAGACCACCGTATTCCAACACATATTTTATGCAAAACGAACATGTGCGATTATTTTTTCCGCCGCGTAATTTCGGAATGTTTGTCTTCGAAACATTTGATCTCGGTTAACACGCAGTTTCACCAATATTGGGCCAATTACCTGTTTAGATTATGTTAGATTATAAGCGATATAAAATAAAACACATATAAACTCAAACTCGTGAACCTAACCTATACCACACAAAAATTTGGTCACGTGATTGAGGTGAAAAACTATGATGACCACACTGCTAATCCCATTAGTAGCTTATTTTTGAAACAATAATCTTTTTTGTGCACATTTTTATTTATAATTTGATTGATTAAAATATAATTAAAACAAATATAAAAAGTCTAATTCCAGTAAAAAAAGATGTATTATATCATAATAGCTGGGCCCGGTCCGCCCTGCTGGCCCCAAACAATTAAAACATAAAAATGCCACAATGTAGCTGATTTATATTTCATGCGGCACATCGACGATCATATCTCAAAATTCAAATCACAAAAATTGTGACGCATAAAGTAATTGAGGCGCTATTCTTGACAAGTTGACAGCAGCATTATACCGAAAACATAGAATATGTTAAAATTTTGTATGAAATGTCTGTGTTCGTTACAAATAAATAGATAATACAATTAAATAATGTTATAATAATAATAATAACAATAACTATTTTACTAAAATTTTGCAATATTATTATTGTTTAAGCTAATTGCGAGGCTAGTTGTAGTTTAATTGTTAATAATATGTGTTTATGTTTTAGTATTTACTTCAAAAATTTAAACCTAAGGTATTTCTGTTACAAGTTATGTTACTCTTGAAATGATCATGATGTGCTATGGCCACAGTAATTAGCCCTTAAAAGAAAGTGATTTTGTGTGTTTGCAAACAATAACACATTTTCTACATCTAGCAACTGTCAAATAAGCGTTTACCCACTTGGCTATGGTTACCATTATAAGTAATACAATTATTTTAAGTTTTTGATACAGTAATTTATCATACAAAATTACATATTTGACAGCGTATATCCCCATTTACCTTTACAATCCGCACGACATCTCGTGAGCATGGATGTTGCTTATGGGAGAGCGAAATGAACACCGTGGCTCTGCGATTGCAAAAAAGTTTTAGTTTATAAAGGGTTTTTCAATAGGTGCGCTTCAACTTTTTTTTTTAATAAAACACAAACGGTTTGACTTTTCAACTA
>JANSTU010010295.1:0-15777 GCA_027564075.1 Bolitophila hybrida | reverse complement strand
TATAAAGAAATTTTATGATTATTTTTATTAAAAAAAAGATAATATAAAAAAACACATAAACAACAAATCAGTGCCAATGCAATGCATTTAATAAATGCACGCCCAATGATGCACTCTGCAAAATTAATATGTGACCATGGCACAGAAAAGTGCATGTATCGCGAATTACATTTAATCACATTAAGTTGATCCCACATTTTCTTAAAGATTTCACAATATCGCATGGATTTTGTCACAAAAATACACACCTTTTTATTGAAGTGCAATTGCTGGTGCATCAATCATTAATACAAAAAGTCACACGAATTTAAAAACTATTTCTTCGTCGTTCGTGTCGATAAACACACTTATAATAGATTATTAAAGTGTTGTTGTTTCTGTTGAGAAACTCACTCACGAATCCGACTGAATGTATAGATCAGTTCCGCGTCACAATGCGATCATTATTTTCACTGATTTGACTTTTATCTGCTGTAAACTGCAATGAATTTTGCAAAGTTCATTGTCTGGCAATATTTTATTCTTTAATTGATAAGCAAAACATTGTTTAATATCACTTACTGTTCTTGTATACAAATACGAAATACACACACTTGGTCACTTCGGTCTTGTTTTGGTTATTGTAATGTGCACAGAACACTAAACGCGCACCTTATGAATTTCATTTTCTTCGACCGACGGCGACGCCGACGGAGCTCTCTTACTCTCTATCTCTCAGTACTTGCAAATAGCGCCGTTGCCACACAGATTGATTGTTTAAAGGTTATTTTTATGTTGTTGAGCCGGAATGACGTTGGAATGATTTTTAATGAATAATTATTTAAAAATTACGATTTTTATTATAAAAATGCACAGATGGCAATTATTCAGGTTCTTTAATCAATTATTATAATTATTTTTCAACGTCTTATTTTATGGCGAAAAGCTTTTTCAAATAAGAATAATAAATATGTTTTAATAAGGCCGCCAAGAAAAATATTTAAAACAAGTTAGATCCAGTTATAATAATGATCAGAAAATTGAGTGTAATTCCTTGTGGAACTATTTCGAAAAATATTGTCGATATTACAATAATTATAGAACAAAAGTATACATTAGAATTGGAAATATGAATTCAAAACTAGAAGAATAAGAAATATGGCAACGCTGCTTGCATATTGTACTTTATATTTACAGCGGCCCTTTTTATTTACTCTTTCTCTCACTTTGGCTCAATGATATTCTATACATCAAATATTCCAAACATAATTTCGTTCGTTGATAATCTAATAAATAATTAAATAAATAAAAAATATTTTAATACATAATCAAAACAATGGTGTACATCAATTTGTAATACTTATATTCATTTGTTGTTTTTAGTTTGGATGGAAATCTTTGTGCAGTGTTTTTCTTATCTATAAAAAATACAAATAGTTAAACTTAATGATAATTCATAATTTTAATAAAATATTTGTGGAATATTGTAGGTCTTATCATAAATGTCATATTTTTAAATTATAAAATTTAAATAATTTGCTTATATTTGTGTATAACAAATATTATTACATTCAATGGAAAAGCTTATAAAAATTACTAACAGCAAACATTCCAAATTTTTATGTTAGTACATATTGGAATAATTTTAATTGACAGTTGTCTGATCCTCAATAATTTGCCTGCGAATCACAATGTTTGGATGGAATTTCGTATAGTAGATTATCATGAACATGATGCCAAGCATAAATGGAAAAATAGAGAGAGCACACAGGGGCACAAAATAGGCGGCACGCCAGGTGGCCGGCTCAGAGTAGACAATAAACAGTGCCACACATACAAGATTCTCGACAAAGCAAATAAGATAGAAAACGGCAAATCGGAATCGTGTACGACGAACTTTTGGCAAGATGTAGTTGAAGATGAACACCATGCCTAGCACAATGGAAAAAGCGAAACTGTGGAAGGCTGTAGTCGAACAGAACGGTGATTTGTCAAATAGGAGTATCCACGTTGCCATTACGATGGCGTGTACTGAACACGCGACAAGTGTCCATTTTGGAAAGAGACTGGCAACGATGGCAATGGACAGCACACGAGATACTAAATACAAGTTAATTATTTAAAAAAGCTTATTTAAATATATTTGTATAGAATTACCTGTCACCAGGAAGTGCCATAGCCATTGAACGATTGTTCCAACCCACGAGAGATTAATTTTGTCCACCTGCGAGAATCGGATGCAACGATGATAGGATGCAATGGCCCAAGCTATGCTTAACAAGAACCCAAATATAGCTATGGTCTGAGGAACTGTAAATACAAATATTCAATTAAAAATAAACCCAATTAAAGTGGCTGTACATTACTTCGAATTTTGTCCTCGCCCGACAGAATAATCGATATCTGTAGTATTTTCTGTGGGGCAGCCTCTAGGAAACACTCAAAAATACGAATGAGTGCAACGTCACTGTCTTCGTGTATCAAAAGTTCGTAATATCTAAAAAAATATAAACGATGTGATATGTAAAAAAACATTCAGTATTCTTCCATTTTAAAACTTATTCAGATAAATTTAATAAATTAGATTTATATCCCGTAAATAAAAATAATAAAAAAAAGTATGTCAGAAGTGGGATTTGAACCCACGCCTACAGAAGTAGACTGCGACCTGAACGCAGCGCCTTAGACCACTCGGCCATCCTGACTTATACATTTCGCATGCAAAATGTCACACACAATACACAAGCACATGTTTACATTCTAAAAATACCGTTCACCCTTCGATACAAATAATATTCTATTTAAAATTTATCATATGAACTCTATTGCCCTTAGCGCAATATATGCTATTGAACTCATGAACACTCAAAATATACACAAACATAACCTCACCGTTTTTGTTCGGCTAAATTGTTCCGCTTTTCGGCACGTTTGCTGGCAATTCCATAACTCAGGGATTGGCAATATCTACAGTTATAACATCAAAAACAATTAAAATAACAAATAATCAAAAAATGTATAAACAAACCGAAAAAGAAACGGGAAAACTATAACAAAACATAGTACGTCCCAAAAGGCGGCACGACGATTCTGTTTATTGGTGCCATTGTTGTCCTGCACGTATCTGCATGCCAAATAACGGTATTATATATATAAAAAGCGATTAATAACGTGTGTCATTGTTTACATTGCAATCTGTAGACAAGTTGTCACCACCAAAGGTATAACAAAACAGCAGACCGTCCAAATAAAATAGTTTATCTTGTCGCGATGATAGTAGTCATAAGCCACGTTAATGTTTATAAAAATACTAATGATTCGACTAAGAATCGAGACAATGGTCCAGAAGATGTCGCAATTGGTCACGCGGAAGTCTTCTTCGGTTGGTGATTTGTGCAGGTTGTTCAGAATGTTGTTGTACTTTTGTTTAATGAAATTCTTATCGGCAAGACGCGTAGACGGATCTATCGTCTGTGGTGCGTCAACGTCCGACATGATTGCCACGATTCTGACGTTTATCTTAAATTATCGGATTCTTTTAAACTATACATTTTCGCGAACTGATTTTACATTTATGTGATGCCAAACAAAACGCTTTGTAAATAACATGATAACGCACGCAAACAAAAAACAAAGAAAACATAAATGACAGCTGATTTCAACAGGTAACACATTCTCACATAAAGATGGCGCTAGTGTTAATTAAAAAGAACTTGTTAACTGCATATAAATATAATATAAAAATGCAAATAATTTAATAGTTTATTTTGAACATTCAATAAATAATAAAAATAAATATTCAGATTTAGTCATCGTCTTTTCTAGGAGATCTTTTGTCAGGCTTCCGAAAGCAGTGCTTCCGCTCACCAAATTTAATAGTGCGCTTTGGACCACGAGCTATAATTTCATCCAGTTCACGGACACTTTTCTGATTTATGTTAGGTTTGCGTGTATTGTGACTGATCACAGATTTGATGGTGTTGGCCAGAAATCGTTTGTTTGTCTTTTGCAACGGACATCCTGCCCATCCGGAAGGACCGTCTTTTTCAGCACGTACTGCACCTCTGGCCGTCTCACGATAGATTTCGTCAATTGCCATTCTGTGACAAACAATAAAACTTAATATTATTTATACAATACATCGATTAGATGTTAGGCGACTTACCTGGTTAGAGGATCTATTTTGGAATCTTCTTGGGTGTCTTTAGCTGTTTTCACATTGTCCGGCAGTTCAGCTTTCTTCTTGGCTGCAATGCTTTTCCGGAGCTTATTTTCCTGACGTATTTTCTCTAACAAATTCGACATTACTACCCAATGTTTACTAATATATTTAATTTTAATATCAGAATCATTTTCTGACAGCTGTCACAAGTATACACTGTAAATATTTTCAGGTGAAAAATATTTGTTTGTTATATTCCCATTCGATTCGTAAACTACCTTTTTTATTATTTATGTTTATATATAATCAGTGCGATATTAATTTTCAAATCAATTTAAAAAAAAGTGTTTAGACAATATTTGTAATTTTACTATGAGTTTGGTTTTATTAAAAAATATCTAAAACTATGTAAAAATTAAATCAAACGTATTTATTTTTGTATATGTAGTTTAACATAACAGTAGTTTCTAGGGTGGTAAGAAATTTGGTGTAAGAGTAGATTACTGACATGCATTATTCATTCATGTTTTATCGAGAAATCGCAATACTATAAGATTGTTTTTTGCTATTATCTCCATTGTTTTTACTTTTCACGTTTATTAAAGGTTTTTTCGATTGATTGATTTCGAGAAATTTGTACAAAGCATTGGCTGGACGAAGTATCGAGACGGTGAAACTGATGTTTGCAGAATTGGAGAGAGTTGCAAATCCGCTCAGTTTTAGTGGTGAATGAGATATGGTGGTTCTCACAGACAATAACCTGAGACTTATAACCCTGAATTTCTCTCAAATGGAGATGTGTATTATTGTCACCGCTGATTTGTCACAAAAACTTTAAAAACTTTAAAAATAATATTATTTTTGTATTACACTGTCCCCAGGCCAATGTGCGATGCGATGTGTAACACAAATATAGCGGTCGTTTTACATAATTTAAAATAACAGTGTACCTTGCAAAAAACCATAGTCAACATATGTCAAATTCTCAATATCGTATTTTTGATCATAAAATTGAATCAGAATAGAGAATATTAGAAAAGTCAAAAGTGTAAACCACACAAAATAATAATAAAGAATAAAATTACACGGGTATTAATAACAATTGCTAAAAATATATGTTGTTGTTGTTGTCGTTGAAATAATTACTCTAGCAAAACAAAAATGACGCGTTTGCTATTGAAAAAATGGAAAAAAAAGTTTCAAGAAAACAATCTCAGCGCAACGGATCTGCAATTATATTTTCAGTCAGCTTCCGAATCTTTACTAAAAATTAATGATACACCGGAATGCTCTGGTCTTGGTAATACACGAATTTTATTGAAATAACATAAATATACTATGTATACTTTCGTTTTCATACAGGTTGTTGTACATTTGATGAACAGGTTGCCAAAATTAAAATCATTGATGTTATCGAAGAGTTTATTTGTGGAGAGAGACCAGAAATAGTGTTTGAGAAATTGAAAAATGAGGGTCAAAAATCGTCAGTATGTGGAAAGGTTTGCAAGGATGGCGATTCAATGTACTCATGTCCAGATTGCGGTATTAATAATAATATTATTTATTTTTTTTATAATAAAATCGATATTTTTAGGCGTGGATCCCACATGTGTGCTATGCGTTAGTTGCTTCAAACAATCAGCCCATCGAAATCATAAGTACAAAATTGCTACTTCCAGTGGTGGTGGATACTGCGACTGTGGTGACACTGAAGCATGGAAAAGAGATCCCTGCTGTGATGAACATACTGTAAGTGAAAATAGCGTTTACAAAAAAAAGTGATTATTGTTTTTACATATATAAATAGCAAGAAGACGATGATGTTAATGTGGATAGTTTAATCATCACAGATTCGATGATAAAGCGTTGCCAAATTGTATTCAAAAGCATTATCAACTATTGTCAGCAATTTCTGAAAGTCGAAGAGGATACTTCTAGCCCAAAACCAACGAAAAAAGTTAAAATGGAAGATATCTACTGTACAGTATTGTACAATGATGAAAATCATTCTTTTCAAATGGTTTGTAATTTGTCTATAGACGATGCGTATTTGTATTCAATTATTGATTATTTTAGGTGATTATAACGTTGACCAAAATCTTGGGTTTTACTGTAAGCGATTCTCAAAAATACGCAATTAACATTGACCGTGATGGTCGGTCCATTGTTAAGTGGTCAACATTGAAGTCATGTCAGAAGATAAAAAAAGAATTAGATAAAATTACATCAAACAATATAAAATCCACGGCATTGAAAATTGAAATTTTGCATTATAAAACAGTGGCATATCAACAGTTTGCTCTTCAGTTACTCGTATGGTTTCAAGACATCTTAACCAAGCACATTATATTTCGTCAGATTTTTTGTGATATTCTTACGGAAAATAATAACTATAATCTCAATAATATTCTGCTGAATGATTGTAAGATATGGAAGATTGGCCGTGAAATGTGGCATCGATTACTTATCTCGGGCATGCTGATGGAGTACGAGAACAAGAAAAAACTGGCTGTTGCGTTCACCAAAGTTTATAGGACGCTGATGGAAGAATATGTAGATGACGATGAGGATTATTCGTTTTCTGTGGTCTCATTGAGTGTTCAATTGTTTACGGTGCCTTCAATTGCACAACACCTAATCGTTCATGAAAATGCATTCTTTAAACTATTGCAGACATATTATAGTGTGTCCATTGAGAGCAACGTAAAAAATAATTTAATTCACTTTAATGCAGATTATGAAGAATTAGATCGTGCTGATTTCATTTTATACGATCTTAAGTACTTGATTGGCCTGAAGCCGAATGTATGGACGGATGACTTAAGGAAGGCCTTTCTGCATGGTGTGCAAATATTTCTGAAGTTGCTGAAACAGATGCATGGTATGAATTCGGTGCAAAGGAAAACAGGAATACATACAGAGTATGATAATGAGGATTTTGCATTAAAGCTGCACCTTAATCTAGCAAATTTGATGGCACTGGTATTGGACTGGTGCAGTACTGATAAAACAGTACTCGTCAAAGTGTATCGTATGGTAGAGGCTGCCTTGTCCGAGAGTGAATTTATTATTTCGCAAACTTATAAAGAAGAAAAGAAACTGGCAGGACACAAAACTACTTCGTTGATGTATGATGTATCAACAAATCCAGTATCAGTACACTTGCCACTTTCACGTTTATTGGGTGGTCTTTTAATGCATCAGGATAAATTCGATTTGTGTATTACTAAGCTATTGCCAAAAAATCCTAATCCGGTTCAGTTAATTGAGCCGGTTTTGTGTTTACAGGTTATGGTTGCACAGACAAGAAGTGGACTATGGTGCCGCAATGGAACTTTTGTATTGAATCAAATTTACAACTATAAGAACGTAAGACATTGTGACGAAATGCTTGACCGAGATATTGTTTTGCTACAGATAGGATCCTGTATAATTGAAAGCAATGAATTCTTGATTCATGTTCTAAATAAATTCGGTTTATTGTCTTGGGTAGATGTAAAATTTGAAAAAAACATCAGTAAACAAACAGAGGACAAAATTAATGAAATTAATAACATGATCGATGAACTTTTAGAGTTATTGATCATTATTATTGGTGAGAGATGTATACCAGGAATGAGTTATGTAAATGAAGATGAGAAAATTAAAAAAGAAATTATTCATCAGCTTTGCATTAAGCCACATTCACATTCGAAATTATGCGAGATTTTTATAGACGAAATAATAACTGAATCGACCATTAACAATGTTCTCGACAAAGTGGCTGTTTTTAGGAAAACATCAAAATCTGGACAAAAAGGAGTATTCGAGCTGAAGCCAGAGTATTTCGATGAATATAACGTTTATTTCTATCATTTTACAAAGGAAGACCACAACCTATCTGAAGATGCTCAGCTTAAACGTCGAAAGGAAAATAACGAACTTGGTTGTTGTCCACCACCAAAGTTACCTCAGCTGAAACCATTCTTTCGGTAATTGTGTTTCCTGTAGGATTAGTGGTTATTATAATTTATCAAATTCTTTTGTTGCAGAATGATATCAAATTTACTGCAATGTGACGTCATGCTGCATATTGTGCAAATGGTTCTGAAGCGTGCACTTGATCCGAATTCAAAATTATTTTCAGATGGTCATCTTCAAAAGGTAACTAATAATATTTTAAAATGTGTGTGTAAATATGAGGTGTTTTCGAAAAGTATCCGACCTGCGTTCATTTCTTCGCGCCAGATCGCTCGAGCGGGGTATAAGCGTAACCAGTACTCCCTCACAAACTCCCTGAATGCCAATGTTGCTCACTGGGGATCCGGAACCTATTTACGGCTAGGTCAACAGTTTCGGCCGAGACTGTACTCGACCTAGGGTTATACGGCCCTATCCCAAACGATCGGCTGTTTTCGTAAGGTCGTCACTCCTCATCAGATATAATTGGGATAGGAGACGCAATGTCCCATGTTCAGATTATCGAAAAGCTAAATGGAGGAAATTCCGCTCAGAAATCGACTCACGCATAATTGGACAGCCGAACTGCTTAGATATTGAGACCTCCGCTAGAGCTATCGTCAGCCACAAAACAACTCATAAAACTCAGGAATTCAACGAAGAGATTATGGCAGCAAAACCGACTACCCCACCATAAGTCTGTGATAAACTTTCTCAATAGAAAAAAACAGAAGTTACAAAGGAACGAAACTCTAACTTCCAAAAAACAATCGCTGCTTTTGAGAAACATTTCTAACATTTCTTTCTAGATATCGAGAAAGTCTTTGACTCTGTTTGGAACAACGGTCTAATTCACAAACTCTACACCCCAACTACCAACCAACCACTTCAGGTTCAACATCTACCTGACACCTCATCCCTGCTAGTGTTCCACAAGGATCTGTTCTAAGCCCAATACTATACAACCTATACTCATCCAAGATCACCACCCCGATAATTTACCAGCTCGCATCGTACGCTAACGATACAAAAACAGTGGGAAGAAGACTTGAATAGGCGCTCATTACGCTGGAACAATATTTCGAAAAATGGAAAATCAAAATCAATCCTAGTAAAACGCAAGCGATATTCTTTCCATTCCGCCGCCGTGCGTCTAATACTCGACGAAAACAGCACACCATCAAAAGCATCGAAATGGACCTCCTAATCTTGCGAATACAGTACCTACTAACTGCAAGGAAATATCGTCTCTCATTCGAGAATAAACTGCTAATATTTAAATGCATACTACGACCGGTGCTCGTATATGGATGCCCCATCTGGCGCAACATGGCACGAGTTCATCACAGGCGCCTACAAAAAAATGCAACACCAGGGATGAGCCAATGCAAGTCCTATTTACTTTATCCCTATGCCTTCAAATAAATACCTAAGGGTTCTTCAGTATCAACAGTATCCAAAATTAACGAACGAACGAGCTCCTTAACTGTACACTAGTTGGTCTGGTCATCACTTGCAAAACTTTTATCGATAACAGCGCGTCATTCAACCTCCGGGACTTCAGGATGATGGAACATAGTACATCGCCACATCACATAACTTTGAAACACACTCTCTCGAGAACGTTAACGTCCTCGTAGAAAAAAACACTCCGATTTTCGGAGGACGCCATCTGGGTACTGACTTCGTACTTAACAAACTCCGCTCAGACCACAATCCTGTAATTGTCGAAGTATCTATACTAGCTGCTTTCTCGCCCCCTGAAACGATGCGTACTGACTACAGAAGAGCGAATTGGATTGAATTTAGCCGCAAGGTGGTCCGCATTTTGATCTCAACAACCTCCCTCTTAGTTACTCGGCCGAAATCGACTTTAAAGCCGAATGGTTCACACAAATCATCATAATTTTGGAAAAATGTCACCTAAAAACCGTGTTTTGATAATATCACCTTTCCGACTCTGTTAACTCTTGTGTACACCGCTAGCGCTAATGCCGAACTGCTCGCAGATATCTTTTCTCGCTCACACAGACTGATGGTCGGTCTGAATCATCGCATAGAAAATTCCGTGAACTGAAGTTCAAGAAGAAATAAGAAGCATACAGAACCCAAATACAAATACTTCTACTTACTCTTCTCCTGATGTTCTTAAGGAGGCCATAAAGTCTCTTCGTTAGTTTAAGGATCCAGGCGCAGACAACATTCTAACCATTCTGCTAAAGCACCTTTCAACCCGTGCCATTTCATATCTGACAAACCAAATTTTCACCTTATAATTAAATATTCAATGTACTTGGTAAACTCTTCCAAATTATTATGGTCCAATCCCGACCCAGCTCACACTTTGAATCCACTGAAATGTTACCATCGTAGCACTACGGATTCTGAAAACAACACTCAACTTTCCATCAGGTACTTAGACTCACAAACAGAACTGCAAAATCCCAGAAGTCAGCAACATATCTTGGAATCGTCCTAGACGAAAATCTAAACCGTCCACACAGACAAAATGGGGCGGTAGCTAGAAAGCTGTACTAATTTATGGCCATGAAGTCAAAAAAGCTCTCAATCGAAAACAAACTAACAATTTTCAAGTGCATCGTGCTCCCTATGTTGATATGTCCTCTACTGTATATAACTATACAACTATAATAAACATTTCACAAGCCTTTCACAAAAGAAATCAAATATAACTATAAACTTATAAAAATATCTGAAACTATTTTTTTTTATACCGTCTCCGTTCCATAATAATTTATAGATTTTATAAATCAATATTATAAAAAAAATCATTATAGGTTCTTCATCTGATCGGATATGCTATACAAGAACAGGCATCGAATCACTACCCGTTCTTATCATTTTACGAACACGCTTCTAAATGGAACCTTCTACAATATATGGAAGAACTTGTGAGCAGCGCCAGAGTGAGTGATACAACTAAAAAACATATTTATTTACTTTTATTTTTTTAATATTGTTGCTTTTTTATAGGTTGAATCCCAACGTGATCTTCTTATTTGGACTATTAAAAAGTACAATGAATTCCTGCCGAACAAAAAGGATATGAAAATAAATGTTCTAGCAACGACACTGTCTAGTACCATGGAAAAGGAGACAATTGAAAAGGAGAAACGTGCCAATCTAGCAGCAGAAAAACGTGCCAAAATCATGTCCCAAATGGCAAAAGCTCAAAATTCGTTTTTGAAAAAAAATGCTGAATTGTATAAAGATATTGGTAGAACATCATTGACGAAGGATGACATTCCACAAAATCAAATCGATAAAACTAAGTCATTCGTGTGTCTAGGACCTGACAAGACCAAAGCTATCCCTAAAGATGAAACGTTTGCCTGCATCTTGTGCTCCGAAGAGTCAGTGATTGACAGATCAAATTACTCCATGGTATACTCTTCATTTATACAAACATCGTCTGTACTATCGCATGTGGACGATATGATTCCAGCACCGCATACCAGTACTTGTGGTCATGTAATGCATGCGTCTTGCTGGAAAAATTACGTTGACAACGAATCCCGTAGGGATATTCGTAATCAATTGTTGGGCGGTAACCAAATTGATTTTAGTTGTCCATTATGTCGATGTATTTGTAATGCAGTTTTGCCCATGATTCAATCACTGTGCACATTCTCAATAGATCAACCAAACAATCTAAATGTTGTAAACTTCTCTGATTGGATGACGATGATGTCACATTATAATGTATATCTTAAAGAAACAGTTGAGCATGAGAAGTTAACTTTATATGAAAAAGTTAGAAATCTATCAACAATTCCGATACTCGAAGCTTTGGAACAATTTTATAATTTTAGAACTTCAATAAATCGTGATAGTGTAGTATCAGAGGAACTGAAATACTACATCGAAGAATTTATTCAATCTGTTCGGCGTGAGGTTCCGTTTCCTCTGTCGGCCGAGAAAAGTGAACCGGTTTTACTGACATTACTATCATGTGCATATACCATTGAATCAGTTGAGATGAACATGCGCTCTGTTGATAAACCACTTAAAGGTGGAATGTCAATAAGACACAAAACATGCTTGTCTGGTATTATACGTGTGTCCGGCCTTCTAGCCATCTGCCTAACATCTGAAACTGAATCTATATTAACACAGCTTTTGCATTCTACCTTGAATACGATATTTTCAATATCTGGACTATCGATTGTCGAATGGGATATTTTCAAGATGCTGGTGTCACTTGTCTATCTAATGCCATGTGTTCTATTCTCTGGATCACCTAGATTTTCAATACCAGATGGAAGTAAGATGCAATATTATTTTTTGAAACTTATGTTTGCTGCAAACATTACAAAAATATTGATATTGTATACATATAAACAAAACGAAACCAAAGAAGACAACATGGATATTGATGAAAACTCAAAACTAGCCAATTTCTTTTTTGAAATTAATTATTATGCAAAAAAATCACAAAAGCCACATAATAAAACAAGACTTCTGGTAAAGGAACTAACGGAAGAAATAAAAAAGGAAAGTTATACATTTTTGCGAAGTTCCTGTTTGCTATTTCATTTTATGACAGACATTGAGTTGTCTGATGAATTTGCGAATGTCGGTGGAGACACATTTGAAGCAATGTGTAACTATCTCGGTCTGAGTACAGATATTGAGGAATATTTCAAGATCGAAACACTTGTTCAATTTATGTCTAATCTCGCTAAACACAAAGATATTAAAGCATTTCGTAAGAAAAAGAATATTGAACTTGAGAAATCGATCGTGCCTTGTGTTGCAAAAGTTCGAAAACTAGTTACGCTTCCAAATGATTATAGTGATCTTATCAATCAGGTATCAACGTTTAGATGCAATAATAACAACAGTGAGAATGCAAGATGTCCGACCATGTGTTTAATTTGTGGTATTATACTGTGCTCGAAAATGTCTTGTTGTCAACTTGAGTTGGACGGCAATAAACTGGGTACGTGCTCGATACATGCAAAAGACTGTGGTGCTGGTGCTGGAATCTTTCTGTGCATACGTGAGTGCAAGATTTTATTGTTGACCTATAACAAGGGTTGTTTCTTGACCGCTCCGTATTTGGATGAGTACGGTGAAACCGATCAAGGCATGCATCGTGGTAATCCAATGGTTTTGTGCAAGGACCGTGTGGCTGAGCTTAACCAGTTGTGGCTTGGCCATGGAATACATGAAGAAATATCTCGTTCTAAACTGAGCTATATACCGTGGACTCAGCTCTAAATGATTGACTTTTATCGAATAATTAAAATATTTATATTTTTGATTAATCTTTAAACAATTATTTGTTTATAAAACATTTTAATAACAACTTATTGCAAAAAAATACAATGTCCATAAATTAAATAAAAAAAAATAAATAAAAACGATTTAAACCTAAATGTCAATATTTGAAATGTCTTTGACTATGACTTTTTAGACTGTATGTTGCACCTTGACATCCTTCAGTGCATTTTCGCCAAAAAACATGAATTCAGTGCTCGATAGTATACGGTGCACCTTGTCGTAAGACGTGTAAGACGCGAAAAGAGGAGACAGGTCAGTGGGCTGGCTGATATAGCAGAGGCAGCAGCAAAGCTGGGCCGACATGGGGAGCTCTACCGGATATCAAAAAATCTCACAAACCGCACATCAAACTACGTTAACACATTGTCAATGTGAAGATAGCTGAAGAGATAGAGAGAGTACTTTAAACAAGTTCTCAACAACGAGGTGTTGCATGACTCCCATGCACTGGCTTCTCCACTCAGCTGTTCACCGTTACCTATATCCACAAGGCTCCCAGTCGAACTGAAATATCTAATGCTATATTCAGCCTAGCATAACGGAGCAGACAATATCCAAATAGAACTCGTCAAAGCAGACTCGGGGGAATAGGAGCAATTACTGAAAGGATCAATTTAATAAATTTAATCTGTAGAGTTAATGAGTAATGAGGTCAGTATTAATTAACTATTTTATAAAATATTTTTATATTTTTGAAAGTCAACTTCAACGGAATTATTAAAAACATTAACGGTTGAACGGGAGACTTCGTAACACGAACTCATTTCATTAATTTAATTTTATGTTTATAACTGGAGAGGGATATGGTCAATACTGCACCTTAGCCGATTTTTTTTTGTATTTAAAAAAAAACATTTATTACCAATTTCAATTTATTTCTGGTCAAGATTGCACATGGTCGATTTGAGTCACCTAAAATAAAATACATTGCTTACATTTCATAAGAAAGGATTTACTTCCATATATGATTAAATTGGTGAAATATAATCATGAAAAAAACATAAGTCGAAACAGATGGTACAAGAAAGGACAAGAATAACCTATTAATTTTCCACGAAATGTCGCGTATCTGCCAGATTTAATTTCTCAAACTACTACTAATTCCAAAATCTATATAAGAATGTATGAACATAATAAATTAGTTTTTTTGGAGAAAAATTGAAGAAATTATGGATTATCTTTTTAGTATATAAGGACTTTTTTAATATTAAAAATTGATTGAAACTACTTGAATTGCCCTCGTTTTTTTGGAAATAATTGTTATTTTGGAATACCAAAAATATTATAAATCGTGTTTTCATATGTTTCTCGAGTGATAAGTATTCGATCACTAACATTTATGGACGTTTTTTCAAAATAACTGTTTTTTTTTTAAACAGCTGTGTATTTTATATGATGATAGCAAACAGCTAAGTAACCTCATAATGTATTTTTTTGCGATTATGACAAAATGAATTATTGCCATTATGTGTTCCCGTATAATATTTCGTGCACGCAACATCGGCGACACACATGCACGCATTTTGCGAGCGGCACATTTTATTTACAGACAAAATGTATTTTGAGAAACAAACGCACGCCCGAAGAGATGAGAAAATGTGAAACGAGAACGTCCGAAATCCGAATCCGAACACAAAACTCACTGTCGTATGTCGCTCGAAGTGTCACTAAGTCCCCATCAAAATCAATCAGGCTGTCATCAAATGTCGCGCCGCGCCGCATGTTCGCCATTTCTGTAAACATAATTTTCAATAATAATAGGGTGTCAAAAAAGTGCTGCGGTATTTTTATTCAATTTTCAATTATTCATAACATTGGTTACAATCATCCGATTTAAGTCAAATAGGCGCCGTTTTGTTCGTTGACTAGTTCCCATCGAGATGCCAACTTCACAATGGCACTCTTATAGAAGCTCGCGTCCCTTTTGGCAAAAAAACTAGGAGAGCAAATTTTCACAGGCCTCTTATGTGGCCAACTTCCGACTACCAAGCTCGTTCGCCATGGACAGAAACAGGTGGTAATCACTTGGTGCGAAAAAGACTATACGGTGGATGCAAAAGAACGTCCCATCCGAGCTCCCGGAACTTCTGACGCGTCACCAAAGATGTGTATGGCCTGGCGTTGTCCTGATGGGAGACAATTCGGCCTCTGTTGATCAAAGATGGCCTCTTCTGCATAAGTGCTGCCTTCATGCAGTCCAGTTGTTGGCAGTACAGGTCCGAATTGAGCGTTTGGCCATATGGGAACAGCTCATAGTGGATGATTTCCTGTCAATCCCACCAAACACACAGCAGAACCTTCCTGGCCGTCAATCCGGGCTTGGCCGCAAACGGTATTTTAAATTTTATTTTTATTATATAATGATTGAATATTATTAATGTGCTTTTGTT
>JANSTU010010284.1:0-15780 GCA_027564075.1 Bolitophila hybrida | reverse complement strand
GTCGGAAGGCGCTTTTATGCCTTTGTACTTCTTTCGATACGCACGCTGCGTTTTCACAATTGAACGATCGTTTTCAACGAACAGTGTCACCAGCTCAGCACGTTCTTAGGTTAGGTTATTCATAACTAAAATTGTACTGAACTGACGTTTCCAAAACGTATCTACACAAGACATTCGGTTCACAAATGTCAAAGTTATTCAATGTTTCTATACCGAAGCTCGAGATGGCGCGTATTATTCTGCATTTCTCTCCAAAACTTCTACTTCCAAAATTATAGCGTTTTTTGTATGGCAATCGTTTTAAAATTATGTTTTTAAATAGTACGAAAACAATCGAACAATGCAGCCACGATGACCAAACTTTTGGAACCTACTCTGGCGAGTTCGCTTAGAAATTGTCTGAAGATACTTTTAGACTGGATCCCTCCTAGAGAACCACTGACGTCAGAAAAAGATTTATAATGATGATAATGACTTTACAAATATTCTCGGGAGTTTTGATGAAAGTTGGGTTTCGATAGATCCCAGACTTCCCAGACTTCGGGTCCTTAAAATAGCTGCCAACGATTTCTTCTTCAAAAAATATAGGAGTTCAATAAGTCTTCTAAATGATGGGCTGCAGACCTTTTTTGATACAATTTGCCTGTATAATTTATTTACAAATTTATAAAAAGTAGACCTAAAAACACTATTTTATTAAATATTCACGAAGAATCGCGTCAAAGAAATAATAACCGCTCACAAATCATGCGTTACCAATTAGTTATCCAGATTAATTAAGTGCTTTTTCAATTAAACCTTTAAATAAATAACAACAACCGGATATAAGGGCAAGCAATATCTATAAAAAAAATAAATGATTTGATCTATTTTAAAATAGATTCTGGTACAATTAATATATAAAAAGAAATAAAAAAATACGTCGTTTCTAATTAGTTGTCCGCCACTGTATACCTAAAAAACATATTTTTTGGGCACTGTCAGCAACATAACATAACAAATGCACTATTTTGACATATTGCAGTTGTACAGTTAGCACAGAGTGTAGTTAAATTAGCCACAGGTTTAATGCCAAGCACTGAAAATAAAAACACTCCTCTGAAAAGCTATTTTATCAAGCTTTGTTCAGAGGTTTCATGACATTAACGAGTTTTAATAGATTTAATTGTGTCACTCGGCAACATTAACATCCTTCCTATATAAATCATGGCGATTACGTGTGAATACATTAACAAATACAGGATCATTTTTCTGAAGAAAAAAATTCATATCAGAACCTGGATTCGAACTCACGGCACCTGGGTTTGGAGCCTTTATTATGCTGTTTTAAATCTAACACAATAATTTAATAATGTAGGACAATTTCAATATGACAATTGCAGTTTTTTTAATAACAATATAGTTTTTTTATTTTCAAATTATAGTGTATTATATACATGAACTTTTCCTGGCTGTTCTGGATTTTCTGTATTCACATATACGTCGCATTTATACAAGTACATATTATATTAAATAATTATAGCTCTACTTATTTTAGTATATCATTCAATTGAGTTCACTTATTATAATAATTTCAATGATATACACAATGAAGACTTTAATTGGATTCTAATAATTGCTGTAATTTTTCTTTTTTATTTTCACTTCAGTTTTTACAGGCTTACACTTTCAACATCAGGATTAATAAAACAATAAAAAATATATTATTAAAACATAAAATAATAATAATAAAAGCAACTTAAATAATATGTATTGACTCAAGTGACGTGAAAAAAGCTTATTGTATTAATAAATAGGTAAAATATGATAAATATGACTTGTAATTAACGGATTAACGGCCATTTTTTATTTAGATGTACCTTAAAAAACATTTGACGGTCCAATTTTTATATGCTTTTTCATAAATATTCGAGCTCTAGTTATAACCCTCATTGGTTTTATGTCTCTTGCTTGACTTGTAATTCCACAAGAAGCTTTTAGGATGACTTAGTTTACTGTTTGCGTTATCGCAGTGATTGCTGCTTCTTAGCGAAGGAGACGTGTGTTCCAACACTGGTACTGACACGAAATTTTCGTGTATTTGTGTTTGGGCATTTTCACGGACTAATAGGGGTGCCTAATAGTTCGATCGTAACACGACATAATTACATCTATTTAAACCCAGAAATATCATGAAAGCTTGAGAAAAAGCAACTATGGTTGTGTGCCAACCATTTATTTTATATAGTTTAAGCGAGATTTTAATTATTTTGACCATTTTGAACAATACACCGGAACAAGAATTTGATAAACACAAAAGTGGGTTACAATTTACAAAATATTACCATAAATTCAAATCGTATGTAGAAAGAATGTCGTGTTTTCTCTAGACACTATAACTGTAATAACTTAAATATAATATAATAGATATTAAAATTCTTCTCGATATTATTAAATAAATTTTAAAATATAATATATTTTTGTAGTTAGATATAAGTGTAATTAGCTATTTTTGTTGATATGATTAGTTTAAACATCGTGTGCGTGCACCCTATCTGTGTAAAGAGTATTTTAATCTATAATATTTAATATAATGTATACTAGTACATGTTAAGTCTGTCAGGAGAAGCATATAAATAGTATATATTTCATATTTACGTATATAATACACAGAAACAGCCAAAAAGGTGCATTTGGGTAACCACATTTATTGGAAAACTGCCCAAAGTACTTCGTGCCAGAAAAACCTTGACCGTTTGCTGTTTGCGTTCGCGATACGACGCGGGACAGCGACAAATTTCGATTTTCTACGCTCACAAATACACAGGTCAAAATTATATGTGAGTGAACGAACCCATGTGTATTAAGGAGCGCTTTATGCAATTAGGCAAGAAACAATGTGACACATTATATATATGTATAGGTTTTTAGACTTAAAATTAATTATAAAATTATAAAAGTTAGCAGTAATGCGGTTATACAATAAATTCTTTTTTAGTGCTCTATTCTAAAGCTACATTTAAATGCAAAATATAGCTTGCCGAACGTCGTAGAGGTTTTGTTTAAAGTCTTTCCTATAATTGTTAAAACGGTGCGATGCGAGGTGAAGGTGTTTGTTATAATTCTATCTGACCTTGGACACAAGGGTATTATAGATAAGACTACCAAACTTCCTGCTGTTCAGACTTTCTGTGTTAGCTATGTTTTCCATTAATTTTTTTATAAATTTAAAATGTATCAATAATCAATTTAATGGTCATCGAACAGTTATTCATGTAAAACCCAATTAAAAAATAAATAAATGAAATTGGTTATTAAATTGGAAATCAATTTATTTTGTATAGAACAATAAGTTTATGGGCGTTGATGATTCCCAATTCCGAATATAAATAGCAATATAGTGTTAAAGCACAGAAGCTCTGCACAAATCAGCACATTAGCAAGACCTGACCAGTCGTTTGAACCCGTAATGGTCAATGAATCCGATGTGTGGCATTGCACACTGGCCCAATATCCCACAAAGTATTAAAGAAACCCAAGAGAAAGAGAGAATATCTTCTCATATTATATAATAGTATAAAGTTTGCGCCGACTGTTCAATTTTCATTTCAATTCATTCAAAGAAAACCAACTAAAATGTTCACTTTTAGTGTATATATTCTATACAAAAATTCAAATATGCCCAAAAGAAATATTTGTAGGAAGATTATGTTAGTTGAAAATACCAATCTCTCATTTGATGTGGGGAAAATCGAATAATGAAATTGTTTAAAAATTCCCGTTTTTAAAAGTAAATGCATTTTATATGTTTAAGTACTTTGACTGAAAGAAACTAGTGATGCACAAACCACTCAAAACCCATCATTCTTTAACAACAACATCTCAAAACCAATATAAAACATACTCGATCAATAAAATTTGGTCGAAAATTGTAATTTAAAAGAGCTTAGTCGGGTAATGTAGGGGTTATGATATCAAATTATAAATCGATATGTAATTTTAGTACCTATCATGTATAAAAAAATATCAAATCGGACTAACCTTAATGAAGATAGTGTCAAAAAGGTATTTTTTATATTTTATACTGTATGGAGAGTGGATAAAAATAAAAATTAATTAAAATTAAAGGTAAATAGTGTTAAGTGTGTAAAATAAAGAGCGCAAACAGCCATATTGTCTTTAGGACTGTAGATATTATGCTTAGGCATGGTGACAGTTTAAATTTGAAAAAAAAAATAAAAGGCAAATATACCCCTCCCTTTGTAGAGGCAACCGACAAAAAATGTATTGCTGTTTTAACCTTAGGTTGGGGAATCGTGTCGAATTTCAAGTATTATTGACTTTTAAGAATAAAGTATTTTTTTGAGGGATACACTCCGCACTTCTTTATCTCAACGAGAAAAAGAATGGATCGGTTCATTCTTTTCTTGAAACGATATATTTGTATTATGTTTTTTTTTAACAAGACCGCGACATAAAGCAAAACGGAAAAACGCGGAAAAATAACCTTCATTATTAGCAGGCGATTTGAATTAAACTAAAATCCTGTAGTTTTTATAATGTATATAAAAACTACATAAAATTTAAAAAACAATACTATTTGCGATCGCTGGAAAAATAGCGGGTTTTCCCCAGTAAAAAAATGTCGGTATGGTTTGACCCAAATTTTAAATAAATACAATTAAAGGGTTATACCACAATTTTTTTTAAATTTTTTCACTCAAAAGACTCCTGTAAGCCCTTAAGGATAGTACTTTTTTATATAACAGGTATTGCAATTACTTTTTGATTGATTACAGCACACAAAACACATCCGTTTTAACGACCATCAGAGATAATAGAGCTAAAACAAATTATTCGTTTAAAAAAAAGTATTAACAGAAATTGTAAGATAATGTTGTTTAAAATCATAATCTTTTCAAAAATTGAATTTTCAACATTTTTTACAATTTTATTATAATAAATTCAAGCGTTGACCGATTTAATATACAGAACAAAAAATATCATTGGCGTCATTGCGCTCTCGTCCGTCCATCGTGTCGCAAATGTACAAAATATCATTTGATAATATACATATAACACATAAATTATACACTATGTACTTAAAATACATTTAAATTCTATAAGAAAACACACAAGAAAAATGTATTTAATATACATGTCTTTGCTTGTGTGAGTGCGTGTATCATCGTCATGAACACTCTGTTGGACAACAAAAGACGTGCGCACTCTGCTGATACATATACATTTTGTATTGTGATTGGATTGCTCTGTTGATCCCCTTGCGCTCAGTTAACGTTCAACTTTGACTCCCGAAGCTTTTAGAGCGTGCGCGCTCACGCGATATCCCACTAAAATTCGTCTGTCTGTGTGTTTGTGTATCCTTAAGTATCATTGTACTAAGTGAATTACATTTTTATCGGATCGTTCTGTGACCTAATCTTAATAACTGAACTTAAGGAGTTATTTGAGTTTTATTTCTGTGGCGCAGTGAGTGTGTTGTATCAAGCACAGTCGACCGGACCTTGGCGAAACGCGTCGTTAACGATTAAATAATATACTAATCGCGCTGCTCTAAATATGTACTACGATTCGTATAACGATTAATTAACCCAATCAAATGATGATTAGTAAATTATATTATCGACGGTTTTCTAAGAAAATGCTTGTATTTGTGTGTGTTCGTTTTAAATGACCGATCAACGCGAAGTCGCGTCGTGACTGCAATCGACCCGCTAGTTTGTAACTTTTCTTGACTAGATATATAATATATTTATACAATAAGACGTTTGAGTGTGCGCACCCGGTCTCATTGCATTGTTTGGCACTTTATTTACAGCTTCCGTGCGACAGATGCGCGTAAATAGTGTATAAGACCATTCTGCGTCGTTTGAATTATAAGACACAAAACGGTGTATGTTTCGTGTACAAGTGGTCTTTTGTTGTTGATGTGTTTTTTCGTATATATGTGTGCCGGTTCCGTGCTATGTTTGAGACTTGAGGTTACTTAAGAACATAGCTACTGACATATTGCAATATGGATTTGGCTCGTGTGCTCAAATATCAGGTGCATTTTAAATTGTACAATTTTTAGTATAGATCTCAATTTATATTACCGTTTTTGTAAGCATTAATTGGGGATGAGAATTTAAATCGAGTGGTTCTCACTAAAATGTGTAGAAATTATCGGTTTAGGTTCGAGCTCAGGGCAGACAAAAACTCCTCCTTTACACATAAATTCATAAAATTACCTCTCCCTTTAAGGGTTGTTAGTTTTTGTTTAACTATTTTTAAATCACCTTTGATAACATTCACACTTTTTTTTACTGTTTTTTTGAAAACAATTTGACGCTCTCTCACCCTTAAGGGGTATTTTCTCCAAATATGTTTATGTATTTTGTGGTCGATATGTGATTTCCTAAAAGGGGAGGAGTGACCTTTTTGAATCCCATTTCCGCTCTCCTAAAAAAACGACAAAAAAGTTTTTTCGCTATCGTGTAAGCAGGTCTGCAATTTCGTCCAGTGGAGTGCTGAGCTGGCTGGGCCGTATAAACTTGGCTATTGCACAGGCACGGCTGCGAAGCGGTCCAGTGGAGTTCTGCACTCACTCTGCCGTAATGGCATGTTGCCCAAAATTTAATCAAGATTCTTCACAGCCGCAAACTTTCTGTCCCTTATGCTAGCTTACCTTACATATTACTTATACTAATTGGCCTGGCAAAGGTTTTTTTGCCTATAAATAATTTGTTTAAAATGTATAATCTGATTTTACTCTACATATAATTCTATATATATATAATTCTCGATGTCAAAGACAAAAATTATTTAATCCACCAATTTAATAACTCAACTAAATAAGATACCCAATAAATTATCTCTCTTTCATCTCTCCATATTTCACCCTTACCGCTCCTCTCTGATTTTAAATTAATTTTAATTGGTCCTTTCGCATATTCGTCGAAAAGGTTAGGATTTTGACCTGCTGCCACATATTCGATTATTTCAGACAAGCGTTTAGTTGATCAGAATTGCTTTTCTAAAGATGCGCTCTAAATTGTTCCGCAGGTCGTTTTTCTATAGCTGATCGTTTTGAAATATTCCATTCAACAATGTAGCAGCAATCATAGATGATGCTACGGTTAGAGCGATTTGAGTGCATGCGCGAATCGATGCCAAAAACACTGAGATCAGGAACGTTTTTTGCCACCAGGAGTTTCAAGGAATTAGAATCCATTATGACATATTAGTTTATTTCCAAAAAAATACTCGTTAAAAATTGGGATAATTTTGTTTCCCTTGTCCTGACAATTGCGATGCATCTTACAGATTTGAGAAAGATTTTTATTTACATAGATATCGAAACAGAACAAGTAGTCACAATTTCTTTTTGTTCTGTTTTTTTTCTTGTACCAGCCTGCGCCTGGACAAAAATCTTAGCTCTCTAATTCCATTGAATATAGCAACATCTAGAGATCTTATTTTTGTATATTATACTTATAATATTACATATTATAAACATCTCTAATAACAGCGTTTTACTATAGACTTTGTAGATCAACGAATAAATTAAATAAATTTAACTAGAAATCAACACGCACATGGTGAAATTTGACATACACATTTTGTGATATATGTGAGTGTTTGCGATAAAATACAATTATCTCTATATACTAAATACAAACATACCATATAGATTAGCGTGTTCATTTTCATCGACCTCTCATCTAACTGTGTTCTTTCTAATCACATGCACACACACACACACAAGTGTTTTTGTAATCTTTTAAAATTGATTGCATGGACGCAAGTTAAAACTAGACCACTTTGCTTTTTAATTCACCCGGGTTCACTTAAACCGAGTCACTTGAGCATCGCGAGTTTAAAACATCTGTTCGGAGTACGTTCTCGTGTACTTGTATAAATTATAAGAAATAAATAATTAATATTTGCAGTATGTGTGTACTGTTATGTGTTAACTGACTTATTGTATAATTATGCTGGAAGTGATGTAATAATGTTAATGATAGATGGTTGGCGGGAAACCTTAGAATCGGTATAACAAGTGCTTTTATTAGTGGTTGTGTAAGTACTCGAATTATAATATTGTTTGTTCATTACAAATCTGAGTGAAAGATATGTGTTTGAACTCCATTTACTATTATGATGTTCAAAATTTAAATTGACCGTTAAATAGTCCGTCATCTGCAATCAAACAATACTTTCATGTGTTTCTTTTAATCCCATGTGTGGAACATAGGGCCAGTGTGATATGCCGCACATCGGATTCATTTACCATTACGACTGGACAGGTCAGTTAATATTTTGTGCAGTTCTGGTCGTATTAAAGATTATGTGCTCTTACACTCACAACACATCCCCGATAGTTTGGAGTCTTAAGTTCCCCTTCTCAATTGTGCCAAATCATCATTGTCATCATACATTTATTGTTCTATACAGGGTGCGTGCAAATTTATGACATCAATGTTCCGTTATTCCAAATCAATAAACTATTTTAGAAATAGGCTATTAATAGCAAAATTAACAAACTGATTTAAAGTAATATTCAAAAAACACTTCGATCTGCTGCGAATTGAACCGGAGACAACCAGTCCGCCAGCCACGCGTTGTTACACTCGAATACGTCGTCGGCTGATATACATAAATAAAAAGCAAATTATTGACCTTGCTCAGTAATAATTGGCAACAGTGCGTACGACCAGATAGTGATAAGAATATATGATACGATAAATATACAAATTCAAATATGTATAATACATCTATAATATAAAACTTCTACACAATATATAATATAAATACCTACGGCATCAGTTGTCTTGCTCCTGCCGTCAGCAACAGCGCTGTGATCTAATTGACTGTATATTATACTTGGAAAATGATGAATATAGTATTTATATCTATAAATATTTAGTATCATCTATCGCGTTAATGCGATTAGAAGACACCACTCGAGGAGCTATTTCAAGACAACTCAACTAATCATATATAAACTATATATAACTTATAATATAATATTATAAGTGTATTTGGTTTGAATCAATACAATGTATACAATTGTACATGTGCTTTTTTGGTTATTGGATAATAATTTGAAGAACTTCAGACTCCATTATATTATGAGACATTTGATTTTGGTAAAGGTACAGGGTGTGTTTGTTTAGATATAAATAAGATTCTATTTATTGTCCTAAATTAATAAAAGGTTTTTTTATTAAATATTTGTTGACATTTTGTTAATACCATTTAATGCATTTAATGTTAAATTATGTTAGTTATTTATGTTTAATAAAAATTTGTAATGTAAAGTATCCGGTTGCAAAATCTTCCTGAGATATCTTAACAAAATAAAGTCAAAATCTCGAGACACTCAATTCTTGAATATAAATAGAGGCCGAAATGGTTTGCGGAGGTTTTTGCCGTTTTCCCTCTGACTGATGAATGTAATGATCATATGTAGTTTAAAATACTGTAAATTTTTAAGAAATAAGCCAATGCAATGTAATTTCAAAGCGGGTCTCAACAGACCGGATGAAATAAATCAACAAATGTAATAGTTTTTAAGATTGTAACGTTTCCGGAAATAAATTAAATTCAATGTAATTGATTCTGCGTTCAGTAATGGTTGCAACCTCTAATCCATTCGCACCAAACAAACCAGTCTATAAACATGTTGCATCGATTGTGGGATTGTACAAAGCTCAATAGAATGGAGCAACCAGAGCGATACACGCAAGTAGACAAAATGAAAGTATGCGGAAACACTGCTTGGCAGTCTGCAGGAAAAGTCTTAAATAGAAAAAAGCTTACAGTTAGTTATGCTCGGAGGGAGCACCAGATCCTAATTTATAAGGAAGATGTCTAGGAGTGAGGAGTATGTGTGAAAGTTAGGATATAAAGTGTGGGCGATCCTGATACCGTGGAAACGGCCGTTTTGCCACCACAGCCAGCAGAGCCGCTTTGACAATTGCTGTTGTTCCTGTGATTGTGTCTTGCATTGAAGTGCGGCCACCCACATGATGAGCGAAATCATAGTTTCCAGGCAGCTATTAATTAGCTTCGACGCTATGTGGCTTCTTGAGGCCAGTGCCTCTTTGGTCTGGTTTCTTGTCTGTTCGGATTTTTTTTTAGTAAAATATAAATTATTACGGGGCAGGAGGTTGGTTTGGAAGATAAAGACGATGTCGGGATGGTGATAGAAAAGGAAGGTGTTAATCTATTTTTTTTTTAAATATATCATTTAGATCTTGGATTGATCTAGATAATTTTCAAAACATTTTTGGAGTAACATTGCAAAATGTAGAGTGGAGATTTCGAATTTGAATCCAAGCAGTTCGATCTTACAATTGCATGTCTCACACAAACACAATCTTGTCCAGGATACGCATATACGACGCTAACTCCATCATTCACATATTTGTAAATATTATAAATAAAACAAACAAAATTATTATGCTATCTATCGGTTTGATAGAAAGTTTTCGTTTCTACATTTTTTTACTGTGTATTCACGACAAACCGAAAACCAAACCAAAATTTCGTTTTATTAATTTTTTTAAAATATATATGATAAATTGTGTTGTGTTAGTCAAAAGGATTTTTTTTTACATTTATTATTTTTATTTTCGCGCATCTGAACGTTTGAGCATCTAAGCGTTCGAGCATCTGAATTTCTTAAATTTGGCATACAAACGAAAAAAATAATATTTTAATAAGTAAGTTATTTCCCTATCTAAGGGATACATATTATATATAAATATATATATCTCTATTTTTACATTTTTTTTGAGAATGTTAGACCAATTATGGTTGTGTGCCACCTTCACATTAAATTTCACCCCTTTTTAACACTTTTTTTAAACGTGTATCTCAGTACCTAAGAGTTTATCCTCGTTCGATTAAACCCAAATTTATCAAATTCTGAGACATGGGAATATTCTGATATTCGCCGGTATTTAAGTAGAGTTTAAAATTTTATAAAATAAATAGTTGTCAACATAAATATTTAATAAAATCATCGAATATATTTCAAAAATGTAAATGAATTAATTTGTTTTTTTTTTGCACACAAAATATAATATATATATAATTTTATTACCATTTTTTGAATCACCATGTACATTCAAGGTAATCAAATCTAACTCTTGAGATTTTCACGTTTCACTCACTGTTATCGGACACGTGCGCATATACTCATTTCTTTTCCACTTTTTGCGTTTAGTCAATCGTCAGTCTGTGAATTATGTCATAGCAATCTAGACGTATTTACTGTTATATTACACTTTTATTAAATTCATCATCATCACCGTAAGGGTGAGCTATGTTTTGTCGTTTAAAATTAGCATTATTATATTCGTTTATGCAGGTGTTTTGTTTTTGGCCAATTAATTACATACCTACTTATACAAGTGGAGGAAGTTCATAACAATTTCAAAGTGATACGTTGCCAAATGTTGTATTTAATTCATGTATAAATAGTATAATATATAATTGTCTATTTTGTCGAAGTGCGCACCAAATATCTGCTGCTGTGTATTTGTTTGCCATTCTGTTTTATGAACGAGAGGATTTTTTTCGCTTGTTCGTCTTGAATTTTTGTATTTCGATTGCGACGCAGAAAAAAATGGGCTGACAGGATTTGTTTATTATAACTCAGCAATATGCCTGGGAGTTTCGTAGTGTACCAAGAAACAAATATTATATCATACTATATTTTATAATATTTGCGAATAACATAGATCAATTAATTATTTCAATGTTTTAGAAAATTATCAAAAATATTATTATAAGTTAAGTTTAAATTTCATTCAAAAAATATTTAGTTTTATTTCTGTCTGTCTACCAAAATAGGTATTTCGTTTACTATATAGAATCTTGTTATCACAATTAAGCGTTCATTTGCTTGAACTTTTATCGCACACATTTATATATACAGTCCAATAACGATACGACGCACGCTTATTTTTAGATCACGAAGACGCCAACATTTGAGCGTGACGTTTACATTATATATAAATAATTTAAATAATTTTCTTGTTGATACACACTGGCGTTCTCAGGTCTTCGATCTCTCTGAGCGAGTGTGTAATTGGCTGGCTTCATGTTATGTAAACAAAATCTGTGTAGAAAATTATATGCAAACTTATTTTCTATAAATGTATGTCACCAAGAATAAATATATGCGGCATTCAGTTTCGGTTGTACGAGTACATACCGTGGCTGATATATAACGTCTTTACTAATAAGGCTAGCACGTTGAATCTCGCCTTAATCTGCCTACTGATGATAAGTTTTATCTATTACCAAACAAATTTTATCTGTCAATCATTGTTGCTCTCGTCGACAGTATCAATTATATCAATATGTCGTGGTCAGCAATTTAAAATTGTTGTTAGTATAGCATCATCTGCTGGCCACAAAGACCAGAATTAGTTAGCTACCAGGCTGATCAAAAAGTTCACAATAGGGATTAGCCTGATAAACATCTTTCTTTATTAGACTTAGAGAGTGCTGAGAAGAAAGTAAACTTAATTAATTTGAAGGAGAAACAAATTCTCTATCGATAAATGATACGAAATCGGGTTTGAACTGGTTCCTCAGCCACCGTATACTTTTGCCTGAAGATGTAAGCTTTTTTACTCATATGAAGATCTCAATGCTGAAACTTAGACCTATTTTTGATTTTGTATTGACTTGAAAAATAAAACCGAATTTGGCGATTATTGCAATCCGATTTTTATGATTGATATATATTTTTTTTCGCAGACAAGATTTTCTAGATTGTTCTTACCAGAGGTGCGTATTAAGAGAATATCAGGCAACCTTTCTTCAAAAGACGGAGATTCGAAGATTTTTGGTACACCTACAATGCTCTTCAAACAAGTTTTTTTATATGGTAACCACCCCGAAGGCATCCTATCCACAAAAAGATCCCTTCTCAACAGCTTCAACTCTTCCGTCCATCAACATCTGGACAACGAAAATCTTACTTTTTCTTATAAAATGAAAAATCTGTTACAAAAATCTGTGATAAGCAATAGCTTTACTTATAGTTTTCTCAGATCGTTCATTCATTCGAGCCATACACTCAAAAAAAATTAAAGACAGCCGGTTCACATAAATATTTATTTTAAATAAACATCTTCATTTTACGATTAAGTTTAGAGTTGAATCTAATGATTTTTGTTAAGGCGGTTAACAATAGGTCTAATATAAAGTATCGAACAAAACTAAAGCACAACATTTTTCTCTGGTTTCATACGGTCGTTTTCTGTATTTCGGTATTTTGGATTTTGAACAGAATCTAGCCTGGACACGAGTACGAGCACCAATGATACTAATGAATAAAACATTTTCTAAATATTTAAAATATCGGTTTAGTATATCTATTAAAATATTCTCAATTATTAGATTTATTTGTCTAATTGTTACCCAAAAAACTATATGCTTTAGTTTTATCCGATACTGTAAATTGACACCATCGGTCTTACAGACTTCCAGAGCAGTAATGCGGAGCCCCAAAAACTAACTCCACATATCACAAACGGTGATATTTATTGGGATAGGGGATGATTTATTGAGGGTGGTTGTTTAAAACATCTAAATTATTTATTCAGTTAAACAGTTACATCTAAATCCTGTAAATAAAATATTTTTTAAAAAATAGTTTACTTTTGTATGAACTTACATTTGTTCGTTCGGTTGCAAAACTAATTTTAATTTTATTAAAGAAAAATAAATGCCTGGCATTGGTTAGGTTTGAACCTATCAACAAAATTCTATCCAATATATGCACCGAGGTTAATACAAAATAATATATATAACCAATATTGGCATTTTTAATCGGTGGAGTTGATCTTCTTCGACGAATAGAAGGTTATCGTTTTATGCTACTTTTTTTTGTTAAATAAATTATTAAAATATATTCATATTTATTAAAAACTTTTTTTTTATCTGTCTCTTTACAGTTCAAGTCTAAACTACGGTTCGGTGAAGTACCGTATGGCAGCACGTCGGGTAAAACGTTTTCAAATTGGTGATAGCTGTTCACCATCCTCCATTGTGCCTGTTAAAAGAAAAGTCAGATCGTTGGATCCATTTAATTTCCGCATGATAGCCGCCACATCATTCAATATACACAGGCGTCAGTTCTGTCGCGATCTAACGGAATGGATGCGAATCGGGCCATCAACAATAATAAGTGCGTGCGATCGGAACAACAACAACCGATTCGAAGAAACAGTGCGGTCGAGAGTACGGACATTAAGTCAGCGGTTCTCCTTATTGACGCGTCATCATCGGGTAGTGTAAGCACAAACGTTTGCTGTGCACCGACATCAATCGCATCTATGTCGAACGGTATAGATGATCCAGAAACTATTGCGTCAATTAGTAGTGCAGTACATCAGCCTAACGGCTATAATGAGTTTGTCAATTTGTGTTGTGAGACCGTTGGTAAAAATAATAGCAATAGCACGAAGTCATCGCCAGATGTACTTGTGAAATTGGACGGCAATGAGGAGCACGAGCGCAACGATGACATCAAACCATTGTTGCTGGACCATGAGAATGAGAAACGGAAACCGAAAAGTATTGTAAAGAGTCCATCTACGCGTAGTGTCGGCAAGAATCGTGCAACCTTCGCGAATCATAATGGCAGGCTTACGACGAGTAATAACAGCACAGAGTTGGATCCAGAACAACGTCATGTTCAGTTCTGTCAAGCAAAGAGTGTTCCATCATATGGTGGTTCATTGGATAGGGATGATGTGGGCAGTGGACCAGCAAGCAGTGTTTCATCAACGTCATCCAGTTCGAGTTCATCAAGTAGTGATGACGAGGGCAGTTCGGTTGGCTATGCCGAGGCTAAGCCACCTGATGGAGGTTGGGGATGGGTCGTAGTATTTGCCTCGTTCATTGTCAACTTAATTGCTGATGGAATAACCTTTAGTTTTGGCGTCATCTATGTTGAATTCTTAAATTACTTTGGTGAAGGCAAGGCAAAGACCGCTTGGATTGGTTCCTTGTTTATGGCGATACCTTTACTTTCTGGACCGATAGCCTCGTTTCTGACCGATCGCTACGGATGTCGAAAGGTTACGATAGCCGGCTCGATTTTGGCATCGTTGGGATTCATCATTTCTTCATTCAGCACTTCAATGGAAATGCTATTTTTGACATTCGGCATAATTGCCGGTTTTGGACTGAGTCTTTGCTATGTAGCGGCAGTAGTTATTGTGGCGTACTATTTTGACAAGCGAAGATCCTTTGCAACGGGATTGTCAGTATGCGGAAGTGGCATCGGAACATTCATATTTGCACCGTTGACACAGTTTCTGCTCGATCAATATGGCTGGCGTGGAACCACACTGATTCTGGCTGGTTTATTTCTGAATATGACCGTATGCGGAATGTTGATGAGAGACCTGGAATGGACAACGCATCGGGCTAAGCTTAAGGCTAAAGAGCGCAAGAATAAAATTCGTAAAAATAAACTAGGACTTTCGGCTGATTCATTTTCGATTAGTACTAGTACCAATACAGGCGGTACGGCCAGTAATCTACAGTCACATCCGTTTGGCATAGAAGAGAACGGTACGAGTCTAGACAAGAATGCTGATTCAACAATGAATCCACGGTTGTTTACATCGCTGATTACGTTGCCGACGTTCGTGCGGAATGGGGAGAAGGTCCGTTACTCTTTGCATATAATTATCTATTTATAATGTTGCTACTATTATTTATCAATCACTCAACATTATGATTTTTAGCATGTATGTTACCTAA
>JANSTU010010273.1:0-12015 GCA_027564075.1 Bolitophila hybrida | reverse complement strand
TATAGGAAAAAAATCGAACTTTTTTCTATAGGAAAAAAATCGAACTTTTTTCTATAGGAAAAAAATCGAACTTTTTTTTCTATAGGAAATTTATATTAAATTAATCTATTTACATTGAATACAATTAAAATCGAACGAGAAGAATGCATTTAATTTAATTTACATTTACAGGTTTTAGTCGGTTAATAGAATAATGTCGATTTTGATTGATTTAAATTCAATTTTAATCAAATAAAATCTGTTTTAAAGAAACTTGTTTTAAATTTAAATCTATTTTATTCGATTGAGTTATTCGACTAAAATAAAAATAAACAAATTGAATCGATTAAATTTTAGAATTAAATAATAAAATTGATTTAAAATCAATCGATTAAATAAAAGTTTGAAATAAAATCAATTAAGTGAAAGTTTGTAATACAATCGATTTTAATAAAACTTAATTGATTAAATTAGAATTTTTAAAAATATATTTAAAAACATTTTATAATAAAATCGATTTAAACTAAATCGACATAATTTTCAAAAAACCAAATCTGTTTCATTCAATCTTATAAATCAATTTAGATAAAATATTTTTTTAAATCGATTAAATTTGGGAATTTAAAAATAAAATCGAATTGAAAATCAATTGATTTAAAACCATTTTAAAAAAATAAATAAATAAATCAATTTAAATAAAATATTTTTTGAGAATTTGAGAATTTAAAAATAAAATCAATCGATTTAAAACTAGTTATAAATGTAAAAAAAATCACCTCGTCGAACTAAAGTCCAAACTATGATCGGCCTTCGTCAGCACCTGTGTGTCCAGAATGTACAGTTCCAGATCGGCACCCTTCAAATGATTCTGAATCTTCGCACCAAATTCCTCAATAATACCTCGAACTTCTGCCGCTGGTCGATCGAATACAAAACGCAACAGTGACTTATCGCGAATAATAAAAATCTTGACCCGATTGTCAGTGAATCGTTTCGGCACTGCACTATTGTTTGCCCTAACCACAACCTCAAAATAACCATCTACAAAATCAGACAAACTTCGTCCACTACGAATCTCTCCGGTTGCATTGTTCAGTATGAACAACTCATCGAAATTCTCGGACGTGCTGTTCTCGCGTTTATAGAACTGTGGCACAAACGTGATCTCTTGGATTTTATAGAATATTGCCTGTGCATCGGGATCAATATCAACTGCACGTACTGTCAGAATAGGCTGATCAGTTGGAACATTCAGGCGAATACCAACGGCTGGATGCTGGCGCTCAAACTCAGGCAGATGATCGTCAATGTCCACAATATTGACGCGTATCTGAATCTCAGATGGATCGTAATTGTCGTATTGTGAACGTTGTGGATGCGTGTGCTTAGTTCCGTTTTTAATGCACTTCACGGTTAACAAATACGAGGACGCGATCTCGCGATCTAGATTCTGAAGTGTTGTGATAATCGCAGTGTTCGAATCGGTACGTTTGATCTGGAAGAGATCCTCTTGATTGCCGTCAATTATTATATAATCGATGGCACCATTGTCTCCGATGTCTTCGTCCACAGCTGTTAGATTGCCGACAATTGTTCCCTTTGGCTGTTCCTCGAGTATGGACATTTCAATCGGTTGCGAGTCCTAATTTAAAGAAAAAAAAATAGATAAATAGTTAAATAACATTTCGATATTCTTACAGTCTCTCGAATAAATCTCGGCTTATGGTCATCGATATCTAGAATATTGATTCGCAAAACTCTTGTTGCTGCCTGTGGAGGTTGTCCCATATCAGAAACCTCAACAATTATATTGTACGAGTCCTTGGTCTCTCGATCGAGCTGCTTAACGGTTATAATCAATCCGGTTTTCGGGTCTAAAAAATATACAAAATTATATTTATGTAAAATTCTGACTAATTATTGTTATCTTACCGATCCTAAACGAGTTGGCATCCTCAATATCATCCTGAATGCGAAAGTTCAATGTTCCACTGGGCGTCGACGGGCTGTCCGGATCACTTGCGATCACTTGAAATACTGGAGATCCAATTGTTGTATTCTGCAGGCATAACAATTCTTTATGAAACGATCAATCAAACTTTATCTATCCCTACCTCTGTGATATTGGCAATCTGTCCGATTCGCGGTCCAATAAAGAACGGAATGCCATCGTTGGCACTAACATCCCCAATGTATAGAATAAAAACCACATCCGAGTGTAGTGACTCCTGCTTTTGAATCTGGCCACCATTGTCCTGTGCTCGTATCTGGAACTCATACTGTTCGGACCGACCTTTTCCAGTGAGCTGTACTTTTGTTCGAATCTCACCGGTCATTGTGTTAATCTTCAATAATCCATTTGCGTCTCCTTCATTAATGAACTCGTAGCGTACTTCACCACCGGGCCCTTCGTCTGGATCGGTAGCTCGTATATTCACAACAAACGTATCAATCTCTGCAGTTTCTGGTATCACAGCCGAATAGGACTTTTGCGAGAACATCGGTGCATTATCGTTTACATCAAGTATGTCCACAATAACAACAGCACTAGATTTACGTGTTTCCGTTGGCTTGCCCGGTGCATCTTCTGCTGTAACTGTCAAACGTACCACCGACTGCTGTTCTCGATCCAGTGTATGATTTGGTGCAATCTGTATCAAACCAGTCTGACTATCAATCTGAAAACTTCCTGCATTCGATCCAGACAATGAATACGACACCGTACTGTATCCAATCTGACGATCTAGATTAGTTAATATAGCATCTTGATCAATAGCTCGAACTGTTATCACTTTTTCCGGATACCGTGCAGACTCAATAACAGTTGCTCTGTATTCTTTCTGTTCGAATTCGGGAATGTTATCGTTTACATTCTCGACAGTTACGTTTACAGTTGTTATTGTTGCTCGTCCATCGTTCGAACGTGCTTTTACTGAGAACTGAATAATGGTTGAGGTTAGCTCTTCATAGTCCAGGCGTTTGCGTAGTACAACTTCACCGGTTCGATCGTGAAGATTAAAAACACCCAGTGGATCTGCCTGAACCACTTGGAAGCTTTGAATTTTCAAATTTGTCACAGGATCTTCAGCGAGTAACGTGAACAGTGTACCACCAATGGGTGATTCTTCTTTGATATGGAAATTGACAACTGGCAAACTACTGCTCCAGCCTTTGTTCTTGAACACAGGATTAGTGTCCTTAAATGATTGAATGTAGATCGTAACCTCTGCTGTATCAAACTGAGTGTCCTTGTTTACGACAGCGTTCACATCAATAGCACGTACAGTTAGTATTATAACGGCAGCCTGATCGTGACTCAGTGGATTGTTAACTGAAATCTGACCGGTATTATCAATCTCGAATGCTGTACGGAATTCATTCGATGCGGTAACCGTTAGCTGTGCACCTGTTTTAGAAGCAACCTTTATTGGATCCATAATGGTGTACTCGATCTTGGCATCACGATCGGTATCGGTGGCTTTGACCTGCAGTACAGATGAGGCGACCGGTGTCCGTTCTGAGATGTAAGCAGTGTATGTATTTTGCGAGAACTTTGGTGGTTTATCGTTGACATCCTCGATGGTCACGTAGAGAGTAGTGGTTGCTGTTTCTGGTATCGGGAAACCAGCGTCCACTGCATTGATCACAACGGCATATTGATCGGGATTCGTGTCTCTGTCTAGTCTCGCCACAGTCGAAACGGATACAACACCAGTTCTAGAAAATAAGTCAGAAGTAAAAAAAAACAAACAAGTATTATGTTGAAAGAAGGTACCTGTCATTAATAACGAAATTATCGTTTGCTCCTACAATTCTATACATCAGCAATGAATCTATACCGTCCGGATCAGATGCAGTCACTGTTGTCACATTATATCCAGCTGCAGCTGTTTCTGGAATAGCGACACGATACCGTGGCGGTCCTGGAATATCACCCTTATCACCACCAGTAAAATGTCCCTTAAACACCGGACGTTGATTGCCAGATATTCCAACACGTATCAGTACACGCGTTGTATTCTTCAGTGGAGGCTTACCAAAATCTGTGGCTGCCACCGCCAATTCGTATTGACCACGTTCAGTGTCCATTGAGTCTACAGCTTCGACAATCCGTATCTCACCCGTCTCCGAGTTAATAGCAAATACATGACCTGAAATACTGTTCTCTGACTCTATCGAGTACGCTACCTTTCCGTCACCCTGGTTCGGACCATCACCATCACTGGCACGTACATAGAATTGTGGTTCAAACTCTGTGGCACCCTCTCGAATGGTCCTAGTATACTCCAAACTCTCAAACATCGGTGCATTGTCATTTAAATCGAGCACATCCACGTACAAGTTGGCATTTGTTTCGCGACCACCTCCGTCGATGGCCACAATCGAGAGACTATAGCTCTTCTGTTGCTCGTAGTCAAGGTTCTTCTTAACATATAGACCACCCGTTTCACGATTCGTATCGAAAAAGTCAGATCCGAATCCTTTGAGGACATAGCTGATCTTTCCAAATGCACCGCTGTCCTTATCGGTCGCAGTGATACTAGCAATTCGAGTACCAATCTCAGAGTTCTCGTTCACTTGTGGCCTGTAGTTTAGATTCGTGAACACCGGTGCATTGTCATTGGTATCCTGCAAGTTTACCGTTATACGAGACATTGACAACTCGTGACCGTTCACAGAAGCAATCAGATCAAATACAAATCTTCGTAGGCTAACGTCATCCACATCAAAGTCAAGCCTCTTGGAGTCAATGACCTTTACAACAACCGGAGTTCGTCCCTCACCATATGTAGGACTCACTGCAAATACACCATCAGCATTAATGATACTCTTTAAAGATAAATTATAACGACTGTTTGCGCCCAGATCCTTGTCGATTACATAAATCGATAGACCCGGCAACGGTGTGTCTTGCTCAAGATTCTCAGGAATGTCTATTTCAAAGTTATGTTGATTGAATTCGGGCAGATGATCATCGACATCGGTAAGAACAATCGTGACCTGGGTGTAGGCAAAGTCACCGGGAACTTCGTTATTTATCAGTTCGGTGGCTTTAACGCGAAATGTGTATACGCCACCGTTTTGCAGAATGTCTGGATCTTCACGATCGATTGGAATGCCTGTTGTGTACAGCACAGATCGTCCATCACCTGGCGTACCTATAGATTCTAGTTTGAAGTGTCCTTTGGCTTCATCCTCAATCGTAAGTCGAATCGGTCGTGGATTGCCTGTATCACCATCGGCGGCTGTGATCGTCAGCACCGATGTATCTTCGGGTGTATTCTCAGCAATTGTAATCGAGTACGGAGCATTCACAAAAACGGGTGGTTGATCTTGTACATCAAGTACATTTATCGAAACAGTGGCCAGTGCTGATAGTGGATGCGTAGTTGCACCATCTTTGGCCATTACGGTAAGCAGGTACGAGGGTCGTGTCTCAAAGTCCAACGGTCGGCTTAGCGTAATCACAGCACTAAAGTTTCCCTCGGCCAGACGTTCGGTGGTTACTTTAAATGTCTCACATACGTCCGAGTCTTTGTTGCCCTCGTTAAAGCAGGACAATGTAATCTCTGCGTTCTGTCCCTCATCACGATCGGTCACAATGATTTGTGGTGAAATAATGATATCAGTGCCAGCTGGTGTAGACTCACTAAGACTCGCTGTATACGGTCTGCCATGAAATACGGGCGGATTATCGTTGTAGTCACGAATCGAGAGCTCACGACGCAGTGACACTGTGTTCGGCTCTGTGCCCAGTACACCTTCATCTACAAATATACATATATTATTAAATAAAACACGATTGATTACAATATTTTAATATCAATTGGATCTACATAATCTAATGTACTTTCTATTTTAATTCAATCAATTTAAAATATTAATCGAGCAATATATATTTACCTGTAATGCTTATAATGACCTCGACCAGATCCTGCGTTTCTCTGTCGAGCGGCTGACGCAGACGTACTACACCAGTGTCTCGATCGACACTGAACACTGGGCCGGATATACTGTAGCCCAGGCTGCTGCCTTCGGGATCGATGCCTGGCGAAATTTTATATAAATCAATTTATTGTATGTCTTGATTTAAAAAAATATTTAACCTCGAAACTACTATAAGAAAGAGAATGAATCGAGGTTATAATTGTGGACAACCCCTGCATTATTACTGATTATTATTGTATTGTATTGTACGTCGCCTTCAAAATAACAAATTACACCATTTCACTGTGTGTCATTCGTCGTCCATTTTCTCTAGCACGCAATCGTCAATAATTCATTCGGGGACATGTTTAATTGTCCCGTTTCGTGTGTTTCGTGAAATCATGAGTGTTTTTTAGCCTCCAACGGGTATAATATAAATATAAACAATCATCGTGTGTGTGTGTGTGTGTGCGCCTGTTTTTAAAATTGGCAACATCGGCGTCTGTGTATGTGCGTGTATTTCTTGCTAACAGTAAACGCTGGATAATTATATAGATTTTTATATATCTACAGCGCGTGTATGTTTATTTGATTGTCTAAGGCCTGATTTCTTCACGAATGCTAATATATTTGGATACATGAAATTGCTGTTATTTATAGATTCGTCTAAAAGTTTTTAATATTCTTTGAAATTTTATTACAATAATATTTTGTCTCCATTCTACATAGGAAAAGTGGAAAAGAACGACAAAGTGTGCTTGGTCCGTAGTGACGGCGATTGTTCCCGGAATGTACCCAGCTTACAACAATGTTTGACGGGTAAATGGATATAGAAAACTTCAACGAGTACAGAGTGAATGTGTGAACAAACTCTGCGAAGAGTTAATTGAATACAACTTCTAGTGTTTGTTGTTCGTCAACCCAGTACGAGACTTTTTTGTATGAAGCTACTGTCCACCATCGATTGCCACGATGCAGCAAACATCAATTTTCATAGTCTAGCTTTTGAACATCATCGCATTGCCAGACTCAAGAATAACACTAGCGCTATCAAAACTGACTTTTTTGGTTAAGTGTGCGTGAAATATTTCTACACAGACACGATATAGGTGGCGGTACTAGAAATAAATCCAAATGATTTTATGTTAGTCCTAACCTTCAAAAGACTCGTGTATAAATTTGACAGATGTCGGATCATTAGTTTGTGAATTATAGCATTTTGAGTGATGCTACTTTTGTTCTTGTGAAAAATGGATAAAAAGGAATTTCGCGTGGCTTGAAGACGAGTTTCCAGAAACTGCCCCAGGAAATTTTGTATGCTAAGTTTAGACGTGGCGAAATGAGCACCGAAGAGCGTTCACCGTAGACGCCGAAAAGAGGTTGTTACCGACGGAAACATAAAAAAAATCCACAAAATAATTATGAATGACAGACAGTAAATTGAAATTGAATGAAATAGAAGGCAACGAACGTGTACATCATTCACAAATATTTGTATTTGTATTTTGGAATGCGCATGGAATAATTTTGATTGACCTTGAAAAAGAAAGAACTATCAACAGCGTTATTGGACCGTTTGAAGGAAAAGAAAGTGCTGCTTCACCAAGACAATGTACCGTGTCACAAGTGCTATGATCTGGCCACCAGCGACTATTTCCTGTTCTCAGATCTCAAAAGAATGCTCACTGGGAAGAAATTTTCGTCGAATGAAATGGTGATCGCCGAAACTGATTTCTATTTTGAAGCAAAAGACAAGTCGTAATATATAAATGGTATCGAAAATTTGGAGGGTCGCTATAATCAGTGTATCACCCTTGAAGGGAATTATGTTGAATATAAAAAACGAATTTTGCCAAAAAAATTATTTTACTATGGTAGGCCGGGGACTTTTTAATTGACCTCACACACACATTTGACAAAAAGTCGGTTTTGACATCAAAACGAGCGTTTTCGATAAGAACGTTCGTCGAAAAAGCTTCGTTCCAGTAACAGCTTTTAATGACGTTTAATTCTTAAATTTGCAATCAAAACTAATCAAAATATAAACATTACGTGGTGCTTAACTTTTGGGTCTGTAAACATTTGGAGACCGTTGGGACTGAACTTCAATGTCATAGCATGGCTATATCATTCTGGGTCAGGTGCCTGATAACTGGACTCAATAGTCTGTCTCCAATGCCATATCACGGTAATAGCACGTTGTGTCCAGACTGATGGCTCGACCCAAAAGTCTGAATATCAAAGTAACAGAACACACTTTGACTCTGCTAGCGCCATTCGCCATCGCCATACGCAGCGACGAGGGTGAGTCGTGTCTCCGGTGTTCTTTTTTGTAAAAACCCCTATTGTGATCACATTGTTAGGCCCAAATGTCTAGACCCGGCACCATAGCCGTGATCAACAAGCAAATGTAACATTTAACCAGCTTCACAACCCAGACAGATAATCGCACAAAATGCATCCGGACGACTACAGGACATCTGCTTTGAGTTCCAGTGCTTTGTTTCTTTCGGCCAAAGTAATTTTGGGCCAAAAGGTCCAAAACTGTATGTAGTGGATAGAAAAACTTGGATTTTGGCATGTACGAAGAGACCAGCAGTAAACGAGATTGATCATGCATGTGCTCGGAATCATCGAGGCAGTCGAATATTCTCGATGGGCAGCTCCAAATGTGATAGTGCGAAAACACGACGGCACTACACAAATTTGAGCAGACTGCCATTGTCATATTTTCAGTCTTATCGATTTGTCAGATGCATTTTAGCAATTACTGATACACCAGGAGCACACACAAGCGATGGACATGATGATTGCCGGAATTGGGGGCACGTCAGCATATCTCGACGACATTCTCGTGTGTCGGAATGACATCGAAGACAAAACAACTCTTCGAGCGAATGCAGGTTTGGGTTCACCATCAATGCCGAGAAATACAAAATCGCTGTCAACGAACTCGTTCTTCTATCCAACCTGGGCATCTACCCAACTCCATGCGTCGAACACAGCCATTGGCGCATTCGTCAAATCTATTCAGAATGCTTTGTCAGCCGTCTTATTGCGTCTACGGACTCAAATGTACTCGTATTCTTCGGATGAAGTGCACTTTATGGACGCAACCCCATAAATTGCAAATGTAATGCCAACGGCATATCACCCTTTCAAGGGGTTTTAAGTGTGTGTGAAACATTTTTATTTGAAGTAATTTAAAAAAAAATTATATAATTGATTTTTTTAAAAAATAAGGGCATCATTACATTTTACCCCTATCTTCCCAAAAAGTAGTTATAAAAATCGGCAAGGGGTGGTCAAAAAAATTACGTACTCCAAAAAAAAAACTGTAAAATGTTCGAGTTTCCTCCCTGATCATTTTGTAGTACAACAATTTAAAATAATAAAAAAATATTTAAAGACCCTTAAAAGGTTGTTAGGGGTTTTATCCCCAAAAAACATAGTACTACAAATTGATCAGGGAAAAAATGTGTGCATTATGTAGTTTTTTTTTTAGAGTAACATTTTTTTTGACCATTTTTTATTATTATGACTTCAAATAGAAAAGTTTCATACACATTTAAAATCCCCTTAAAAGGGTGATAGGGGTTTTAACCCCAAAAACGTAGTACTACAAAATGATCAAGGATAAAATTTTAACATTTTGTATTTTTTTTGTATTTCAAGCCGCACCCCATAAAGTCCATGGGCGCTCAGATTGATAGCCTACAATTTTTCTATCGAGTACGTCCAGACACAGTCGTTGCATCAATCACTCTCGAACACGACATTCAACACTCGCTCGTCTCAGCGATCACGTCGATCCACCTGTCGTCATCGCATTCGCAACGCAGCAGATCGACAGACTCCGACGTGTGATCGAAACTTGGAGTACGGCTGGTCAGACAAGAGTCACTTTTTCAACGTCCGGCGATTGCCTCATGTTCGGTACCAGAGTTGTCATACCAGTCTGTTTCCATCGACAAATACTCAACCAATTGCATCAAGACCACCCACAAGACAAGCAGATCGAAGAATATGTGAGCAACTATTCGAAGGGTATGCAATCTAGAAAAGCACCGATCAGAGTGCCGTTACACCCATGGATAAACGTCCATGGTCACGCTTCCACATCGATTTCGCCGGTCAAGTCACACGACATCAAGCCTTTTCGTAAGTTACAGAAACCCAGAATTCATCGTCAGTGATAAATGTACTCAGCATTTCGCGACTTTTGCGCCCATGGAATTGAGCACATCAAGACTGCCAAACCTCCCCATCAATCAAACGGCCAGACCTAACAATTCGTCAATACGTTCAAGCGCGTACTGAAGAAGTATTAAAAACGTACCGATCAACGCTAAACCGCCTCGCACCAGTCGAATCCGAACAACGCCTGCTAGATCTCCTGCAACAAACTAAAACAGATGCAACATGAAAACCGGACGAATTGATGTACAACGTCAACGTCACAGAGGTCCACCGCAACCAACTCTTTCTCGTCCACGTCGATCAACAATGTAAATACTAGTGCCATCAAATTAGGTATTCAAAATTTATATATATTCCAGCAAGATAACGATCTCAAGCATTCTGTTACTTTGGCTATACAATACTCCTTTATATATGAAAACACCTACACAATCACCCGATCTTAACCCTATTTAACATTTATGTGAAGGTCTTGAACGCAGGGAAGAACAAACAAAATCTTAAAATTGCATTATATGAAGAATGGGAGAAAATTGGCACTTACAGAAAATCTTGCAAATTCAATGACAAGACGTCTGGAAGCTTTTATTGCAAACAATGTTTTTATCTGTTCATATCTTTAATATTTAGTTACCATTATTAAGAATTCATAAATATTTAGATTACATGTAGACAACAATAGAACATTTAAATATTAAGGTTTTGTTGAAATAATTCAGGATGTACGAATACTTTATACACCCACTGTGTATATAGTTTTAAACAACTCTGAAAATTACGACATTCCTCCAAGCATGCAATGAAAATACTTCAAAAATATGTATTTTTTTAATAAGCACCATATCACATTTCAGTTTTGTTACAATGGAGCGTTGCACAGTTTTTTTCTATTACTTCATCTCACATTTCCATATTTACCTGTATTTTTTTGTTTGTAAAATGTCGCATGCTGCCGTTTTCACGCCCAGGTAAACTATACACACTGAAAATTGTGCAAGTGAAATAAAAATAACAGTAACATCACGTCCGCGATCTTGTCTGAATAATTAGACATTAATAACATACACGCATTTACTGTAAATGTTTATATACTTTCAATGTATTATGTCTTATTGATAGCGTAATTAAACGAAATTACAATCAAATTAACAGCGGTCGTGTGCCGCTTGTGTCTTGAATTTTAAGTGACAGCGAGCCAGTGATTTATTGAGCTGTTTATAAAATATATTGTGCGTGCTTGTGTACACGCACCACACGCACTGAATAATTACATACAGGTGTAAACAATGTAATATATTATTTCAATCGCAAAGACGGTTTTAAAATTCAAATCATGCGTCTACATTATATTGTTATTGTTATATTTTCTAGTTTTCTTTATATTTTCCTGTCACAGAGATTATAGTCTGTTAAGTATGCTATTTACGATCTAAATAAAATACATGCATACAATTCACTGTGTCACTGCCGTGTGAATGCCGCAAAATGGTAAAATGGTGTATTTTATTTGTATTCATCTTGTGCTTCTTCATCGGTATGGTAATGAATGAATGACTGAAATAAATACATCGAAGAGATAAGATTTTATATGAGTATAACGGCAAAAATATTTGTGTCACGAGATCTGCATTTCTCAGCTGTATACATTTCTTTTATGTTTATAAATATAAATGTATGCGAATATATATATACTCGCCTGCGTATATGTGAATCTCGAATAAGCGAATCAAAATGCCTGTTAATACACGCGATCGTGTAGGTTAGTCAAAATCGACAGCAAACAGAAGTTATAGATTTGCAGACACGTAATAGTGAAAGCCGTGTATTTGATGACGATGCCGGCGGTGGTGTTGGCGTTACGATATATGTGTACAGAAAACCAGATTTGTCAACACGGATAATATGAAT
>JANSTU010010262.1:0-14417 GCA_027564075.1 Bolitophila hybrida | reverse complement strand
GACTCTACCTGCCAGTTTTAGTCATTTCTACAGTGCGTGGGAATCGATGGCCCAAGCGGATCAAACGCTGACCAATTTGACGTCAATGGTTTGTCAATATTGAGAAAATTGAAAATCCGATTGCTGTTAGAATTGGAAACGGTGACAAAATATATGCGTATGGAAGAGGAGACATCAATATTCGGTCATAACATCTGACAAGTAGAAATTTGAACTTACCAAGGACTATGTAGTTGTTGCAGTTGGAGTACTAGAGAAACGGCTATTCAAAATGAAGTTTCAAGTCTCGAAACCAGTATCATCAGAAGGAATTGCTTCTAGTTCAGTAAAACAATCTGATTCGTTGCAGCTTTGGCATGAACGTATTGGACATCAACACATCGCACAAGTAAAAAGTTTTCTGTCGAGCATAAATATTTCATATACTGAGGCCAGCAATTTGGATTGTAATGATTGCATCGGTAAACTATATCGATCACCTTTCAAAAGAAAAAAAATTAGAGCAACGGAAACATGTGCATTTGTACACACAGATGTATGCGGACCAATGCAGGAAAAGTCATTTGGAGGTTCCTTATATTTCATTCTTTTCAAGAATGTTTTGTGAAGGAAAAGTCCGAGGTCAGTCAGTTGATTACAAAATATATATTTTAAGTGAAAACAGATGTTTGTCGTGATTTGCAAGTATTGCGATCAGATAATGGGTAGTGTATGTAAACAAAAACGTAGAAGCTATTTTCCAGCGTTATACGTGCAATCTGCACGTACAATATTGCACGCTAAGAATCTCGGACTACGTTTTTGGGCGGAAGCAGTTTCATGTGCTGTGTATTTGTTGAATCGAACTGGACCAACTGGAGTGACTGGCAAGACATCGTATGAATTATGGTTTCAGAAAATTCCAAGAGTGGATCATTCGCGTGTTTTTGGGTCGGACGTGTATGCTCCTGTTCCAAAAAGAAAAACGCTGATAATGGGATAAGAAAGCGAAACCAAAGTCGGGTACTGTGATAGGAACACGTAAAAGGTGGAAATAATCATTTTCAAAGAAAACACAAAGGGATCAGAGAATATTGACAAGTGTATGACAGTTTGTTTGGGAATCATGACGAAAAGTCCAAAAATACAGGAGAGATGCAGCTGATCAAATTCAAGAGAAAATACGTTTGAACAAAATCAGGATGATGAAGTGCAAAATTCTTTGGTAGTAAACCAGCGTGTCAAGATGAACCGAACAATGAAGTTGAAGATGATGGCGTTGACAGTATTCGAAATCGTTTACGCAGTGCTACGACAGAAGAACAAAGTATGGACTCTCGTAACCAAACCTGAAAGCTGTAATGTGATCGACAATCGCTGGGTATTTTGTGTAAAGCAAAAAGTAGCGGAGGATGTGGAACGGTTCAAGGCTCGTTTAGTTGCACGTGGTTTTAGTCAACAACATGGAATAGATTACGATGAAACGTTAAGTCCTTTTGAATTTACAGTTACATTTATGTCAATCCGTACAATTTTGGGTATATCCGCTGTAGAGAAGTTTTCTGTACGCTAATTTGAGCTGATAAATTGAACGACCTATTTTGGAATCAAAAAAAACATTTAGAATGCATTATAAATTAAAATAAAAGTATAAAGAACGACATTCAACTTTCTCCTCTTCTTCATCACTCTACTCAATAGCCCAACACTTCTTCAGCATCTTCATCAGGAGGGAGATAGCATCATGGGATATTTATCATCTTTGATGTGCTCAAAAACACAGTCTGTCCAAATGATCGGTCTCCGGTTTCGTTAAATTAAGAAACCGTTATGCGACTAACTACTCAATGTCAAAATTGGTCACAAAAAGCCCGGCTGGACATCCTTGGGATAAAATCTTTTTTAACCTATTCCTCCTACCGTATTATTTTTAAAATCTTTTATACATATTCATATTTAATATTTCTTATTTTAATTTATTTATTTATTATTTTGATACTCGACTTTCCCTATTTTATCCATTTATTGTTCCCTATGGGCTCTATTATATGAATTAATTTATGGCAACATATTTATGATTTCAAAGATATTAGATTTACAGCCGATTTCTTCACAGAGTTAAAATTCAGCGGTTAAAAGCTTTCCCTGGCGCTCTGATTTCGGTGTGTTATCGACGATCGAACTCAGTTTTTGTCATTTTGATTTCTTCACCATTTCAAAGTAAGCTTCGTTTACATAACGTCAAGCATTTACCGCTGGTTTATTGTATTTAAAATGTTTGTTTTAAACACCAAAATGCACCAGCATTGCAACATCTACGACCACGGTAAATAAAAATATATATTTGATAAATGCAAAACAAAATAAACTAATATGTTTTTATGACATTCTCTGTCAGTTCCAGATACCAATTGGTGGTCACTCTGATTGTTTTACTTGTGTCAGTTGCTACTGTTTGAAGAGTTCTACCCAAGGTGTGTTTGGCATTAATTGCACACCCATATAAAAATGCCAGAGACACTGCGAGAACACGAGAATTCAGCTACCAAATGTTATGAATTAGCGCACTTAACTCGGACAATTGGGGCCATCGATTGCATGCATGTTAAATTACAATCGCCCGGAGGACATCTGGCAGGAGTATTTCGAAATTGAAAGGGTTACTTTTCGCTGAACGTTCAGACAATCTATTTTAAAACTTTCGAATATCGTTTCACGGTAGGCATAATCGGTGCACGATCAAAAATTTGTATGTCAATCGAAAGTTCGTGCATCAGTGGTATTCGCTTGTTGCGTGAAATTGAAGATGTAGATAATTGGATGCATATTAGCATCAGCTGCACCAATTTGCATAAGAACACTCTTGCGCCCTTATGCTATTGCCGCATCTTAAAATCGCATTTGTTATTTGCGAATATCTGCTGATTTTGATAATGCAGATGTGGTTGTTGGAGCACTTATAGCTGATGTTGTTGGTACTATATAAGCGGTTTCGCTTTCCAACAATTACAGATTGTCAACGCTGTCAAGGTTTTCCAGCAAAACATTAAAGCGGTTCTGCCTGACCAAACCAACTGAAGCGTCAGTATTGCTGCCATTTATTTGCGTAAAAGAAATGATGTCATCTTCGCCGGATGGCGTTGGCGATGGAGGTGCATATTTTGAGTGACGATTTTGACTGTTTGATTGATTTGTTTTGATGCCATTGAATCGCAGTCATAACAATCAAATAATGACATATACTCAATGGATCGTAGGCTTGAAAAAACACAATACGCAACAAACATACAAAATAAAATGTTATCAATCAGAACAAATATGGCCGAAGAAATTTGAATACAAAGTGAGATTATATAAACTTTCTCAAATAGTTATATTCACTTTGTAGCAAAGTAATTTTATAATTTCATTTTGGAACAAAATCTTCTCGATCACTTCACTTGTTCTTGCGTGGCATTATTGTTTAAAATCTGCAATAATTACAACCACATTCAAAATAAAATGAATGACAACGTAACAATATAACATACACAAAATTAAATAAATGTAAAAAAAATTAATAACGAGCGGCCGGCGTCCAAAAAGTTTTTTCACAATATGTCATTAAACATTTAATACATTTGACACAAAACGCAAATATGCGATTTCACTTCGAACAAAGTTTTAGAACTGGGGCCCTATCGTATAACACACATTTGCTAACAAATTTCGTTCAAAATTTACACAAGTTCATTAACGTACTTTCGTTAAATTTACATCTTATAATACAAAATTAAAACATTTGGAAATATGGATATATCGAGTAGTTGGTTTTAAATATGTTTGACATTCGATAATTTCTATATATAATTTTTTACATATTAAACATGGAATAATCAATGAAAATCGTCGAGTTCAAAACGAACAACTTTGGTTACTTTGTTTTTAAATATGTGTTACAAGATTACAATTTTCTTAACAACTTACGTTTAAAGTAAATGTGTGTTATAAGATAGGGCCCCTGCTATCGATATTCTAGATTCGAACGACTTCGAACTCGGGTGAAGAAATCGGCCGTTAAAGATAGTTAATAGTTAATTTATTTAACTACAATGAAATAATGAATTAATTTGAACGAGTATTGTTTCCATTTTTGCGAATATTAGACTTCGATTTTATAAACAAACTTATACTATTTAAAAACTAACATAGAAATGGTGTACGGAATTGCTTTGATTTGAATTTATTATTCCAGGAAGTAGACTAAACCGGCCAAGTAAGCATATGACAGTTTAAAATTTGGAAATACGAGATTATAGAGTAAATTTATTATTATTTTTTTTTTATTTAAACGTTAAGTAACCCATCTGTAATCTGAACATTTAAGTTTCCTAGGCTAGAAATTATTGAATAGACACGATTGAGAAGCCCCTATGCTCTCTAAACTTTATCAAATAGCTTTTCAAAACTGAGTTCTTCAAAAATAAAATAAAAAAATTGTCTAAAAATTATGCGAAACATCTTATTACTTTTAATCTTAAATTTGATATTGTATTAACACCAAGCTTATTGCAAAAATAATAAATTAATATCTGATATTCTAAAAAAAAAAAACAAAAAAATTATAATTATCTAAAAAATGGTTATATAACTTATTGAAAATTGTATTTAAAATATGTTCATATCATCATATTATCATTTCAAACACTTTGTATTGTACACTTGTATACAGTGAACGCAGTATACTCATAATTGTAGTATTAAAAAAAAATGTGAAAACCGAACTGTTGTAATGACAACAGTGATATACAAAAATCAGTTCAATAAAAACATTCATACGAATAACATTAAATATTATTATATATATATTCAAAGAAAATTCCAATATAACTGTGTTCGTTAAAATAGTTGTACAATAAAATCGTAAAAAAATCTATTGCGAATATACATTTCAGTTTAAATTCACACTGATTTTACAAACATGTCAATTTTATACACAAAAATATATATTATACTCTATACATTCACTTATCCAACCCCTTTAATGCAAACCCTATAAATACGCACAAATGAACCATAATGCCGTACATATTATCATCATCTCGCCTTAAACCCCTTCCTAAACAAACAAACTTAATAGAATTGTCCATCGAAATACAAAAGTGTCAATAATAAATTGTAATAATTGAGCGTGTGTCCGGTTCGAATACAATCTTCTGCCGTGCGTTGTGTCCATTGTCTTGTCGTCCGTTGTCCACGTCTCTTGGGGTAGATTTTGTACGCATTACTCCATTATCATTGTGCGCACTCGATTCAGTACAATTACTCGTTATTTGGCTATGTCAATTCTTGACCATATATTATGCGTATGTGTGCCTGATCAAACATAAATCCTTGAATTTATCGAGCAAACATTTTATTCAGTCTCAATGTTTGCGTTAAGCAATGTGCGTATTTGCTTCGCGAAAACACCCCTTTATTATGTACTATATGCGACACGTCGCGTCGTGGTGTCGTGTCAAGGCGTTTGTGCGTTGACATAAATTGACCATTGTCCGGGTCCGGTCTTATCAAATGACCACATCGAGCGTGAGAATGCGACTGTGTCAACACAAGCGATAAATACGCATACATTCGGAAATAACAGTTCGACAAGTTTGGATGATTGAAAAAGTGTGTGCGTGAAAGATTTGTCCAAACCATAAAATTGGATAAAATACATTTTATGCGTGTGTATGAATACGTACATACGATTTAAATTAAGTTAATGTATCATTTGTTACACACACAAAACCCATTATATAAACGCACGACGACCTTACTAATCGCATCGACAAAATATCCTTATTTTCTCAGGCTCGTAAACAAATTTCACACTTTACGCCACGAATATCCAAAGTAACACCTGCGCACCGATCTAACATTACAACCGAACAAAAACCAACAAAAAAAACTCTGCTAAAAAGGGTATATATGTGTGTATGTGTGCGTGTGCAGACACGATAAATATAAAATAATACAATATTCATCTCCACCCTCGCTTTATAATACATAAACTCGCGTATACGGTATGGTGTAGACTGAACCGGCGAAGTGTTTGGCTCCCTATTGCCCAATTAAGACTAAATTCCATTTTCAATAAAGCATACGTATACTGATAGACAACAATGCGTAATATTTACCATTTTTTTGGCGTTGTTCACCCCGCGTAGACACAATACCGAATTCACCCGATATCACTATAAGTGAAACCCAATATTTACGGCCTGTGAGTGGGACTATGTGTATATGTTCAATTTTTAACATAATTTAGATTAGTATCTATTAGTTACCTTTGATATAAATTCGTCTATATTGGCTTAAAAGGAGGAATCATAATATATTATATGTTTGGAATATATATATACATATATATATTATTTGGAATACAAAAATAATAAGAATTAAGAATTAAGAATTATGTTATAATTAAGGTTTGACACAACAGCAGATTTCCGAAAGATAAACTACAATATACTCTATTTTTATTTCTTTAAATTTATTCAAATTGAGAAAAACACTTCGGTCTGCCGGCCGGGATTGAACCGGCGATCTCCCATAAACCAGCCTACGCCTACTATGGTAGATCTACAATATTTTTTTTTAAAATATAAATATGAATATGTAATTTCACTGCGTAGTTAGATAAATAAACAAGTCCACACATCTTGAGACTCACAAATCTTAAATACAACACGTAATTCTTAAAACTCTTAATTCATAAAACCCAAAATAATTAAAAAAATATAATTCATGAAAACAATATTAATATATAATACGTAACACTTACAACCCACAATTCCAACTTTAATTTGTACATTTATATGTACATTTTACTAAAGTGAAAGACGGTTTATAGAGTTCGGCTAATATACACTTTAGGGGCGGTGACGTGAAAAAAAAAACAGAATGCAAATTATTTTTCAATAGATATGGCTGATGCAAATAATTGCAAAATTTGCATTAAAGGGAAAATAAGTTCTTTGCCTTTTGGAAAAAAATGCATCGATAAAGAGCAGTTCAGTGCTAGAACTGATTCATAGTGACATATGTGGTCCAATGCGAACGGAATCAGTCGCTCTATTTAACGATTATTTTAGTAGAAAGGTGTTTGTGCATTTTTTTAAAGAAAAAGAGCGACATACTGTGTGGAACGAGAAAAGTGCAAAAAGATCAAGATTTTGAGGACTGACAATGGCTGTGAATATTTTAGTCAAGATTTTAACCTATTCCTGTAAGCTGAGGGCATTCAACGATATCGCATACTTATATTCACCTCTGCAAAATGGTGTTGCTGAGCGTTCCAATCGCAACATTGTTGAAATGTCGAAATGTATGCTGCTGTCAAAAAAAATACCCGAGGCGCTGTTTGCGTAATGTCAAATTCCTGGAGAACTGTGGTAAATCAAATATCGAATTACAATTTACTAATGATTATACCATTGTAGAACCATCGCTGGCCGATGAGAGAACAGTTATTAAACAGTCGGTCAAAGAAGATCCTGTGAGCGACGAGGATGACGTTGTGTTTGACGATGTTGTTTCAGATGTGAAATACGAGTATTATGATTAAGTCAGCGTAGCAGAGTGTAATGAGACAGTCAGTGAGGAAGAAGATTATAAGAAAATTGAAAATTCCCTGTACATGATTGGTGAGTGTGTCTCAAATCCAGTAAATTCTCGTTATTCACGAATGGAACGTAGGAGCTTGTGGATTTGCCAAGTGACAAACGATAAAATGCAAATGGGTATTAAACCTTAAGGAAGCGGTAAAGTTGAGCGGCACAAATCTCGACTAGTGGCAAAAGGTTGACTTTTTTCCGGTGGTGCGATATTCGTCACTTTGGCTGTTAGTAGCGTTAGCAGTTCAACACAATTTGCACATTCACCAAATGGAGGTTGTAACAGCTTATTTGAATGGCACATTGAGTGATGACGTATATATGGAGCAACCCGAAAAGATTGTTGATAAACACAATCCACAAAAAGTATATAATCTTATAAAGACGTTGTATGGCCTAAATCAATATGGTCGCGAGTGGAATTCAATATAAGATAAAGTTTTAAAATCGATTGGTTTCAAATCATGCAATGCGGACACATGTGTATACAGTATGAACACTGATCGAGACGTAAACATCGTAGCTGTTGATGTACGTTTTACTGGCATGTTCTAGTGATATAGTTTTGATGTATTTGCTGCAAGTAATCTGCTATCAATTTGATATCGTCGATAAGGGACCAGTTGGCTATTTACTTGACATGGAAATTACTCGAAAAGGCGAATAAATTCGCAAGTTATTGAGGGAGTTGGTTGAAACGCGAAAATGAAATTCCAACGCTGTCAAGATTGTTCCAGCTGAGTTGTGGTGAAACCAAAAGTGTATCAGCTTATTGGATCGTTGATGTATCTTGGTATTTCTACGCGATCCCATATTTTGCACTCAAGTTAGCACAATTCAACACCAAACCACACGAAGAACATCTGTACGCAGCACATTACGTGGTTAGGTATCATTATAACACCTTAACCTTACATATTACTAATAGAAAAACTGGATAGAACCTCAAGGCATTTGATGATTCTGACTGGGCTGGAAGCTCTGACGAACGGAAGTCATTACATGGGAATACCGCAAGCAACATACGGTAGAGCTCAGTATGCCGAAAATATGTCGCCAAAGAAATTGTGTATTAACGTAATTTTATGTGCGAAATTGTATTCTCCAAATTAGCTAGAAAGTCAACTGAATTACAATACGTATATAATATGACAATATAAGTTCTCGACAATTACTTAAAAATCCGAACGACCCGATCTGATGCCTGATTCGTACTCAGGAGTTCATTTCCTTCAATATAGGCTACTTCCTTACTTACTTTAGCTTAGAGATCCTGTAAGGCATCTTGTTTTTTTTAAATTTAAACAACACTTATTAAAATAGTTTGAAATTTGATTTATAGTGAACCTCTAGTGAAATTTCTATGTTGATATTTAAAAATTATCAACTTTGTAATTGGTACTTTTAAGAGCAATCAGAAACAGAAAGTATATTTAGTTTGCACACATTTTATGTAATTTTGTTTACCAAAGTAAATGCTGGTGAAACATTTTTTATTACTACATCATTATCATATAATTAAAACTAATTATTATTTAAAAAAATTAAAAATAATAATAAAAGTAAAAATGAAATTCAAAAATGTAATATGTAGTTTAAACTACATAAGTTTAACTAACTAAAAAAAAATTCATATTGTCTTTTCATTATATTATTATTGTTGGGTAATATTATTTACATTGATGTTGTTGGAAATGAAGTACACTGGTTCCATCGTTCATAAATCCCTTAGTTGGCCCTGTTATCATATTTATTGGCTGTCCGAGGAGAGTCAATGCAGCAGAATCGTCATCAGACATGACGAGAATATCACCGTTTTTTTATGTTGGTGGTTATGCTGTGAATATCAGTTTTCATTTTATGACACTTCAATGATACCCGCTGACGCTGTGATGCAACTTGCTTAAATTAATTTTATTTTTTTTACTTTTTGACTGATTTAAATCATTTGCTGGGGTACAGCCATGTTGATGGAACTGCACATAGATATTGTCCATTGCTCTGATGGATCTCACATGGCGCGGTTTCGAAATCTGTATTCAAAAGTTCCATTATTAATTACTAAAAATATCACATACATATATATATAGAATCGGCAAGATTAGTACTAAACTATAAAATAGCGCAGAAGGTCTTGTAAATCGTCTGTTTTTAAAGTTGCTTTTTTCTTTTATAGATTACTTTAAAGGTACAATAACAGCAAGTTGAAGCAAGTTGAAGCAACTAGTTACACAATATGCTACTTTTCGTAATAATGAAAAGGATTTCGTATTTTTCCTCTTTATTTATACCAGAAATGGAAAGAATAATAATTGACTGTGATAATTGCTTACAAAATAATGTTATAAAAAACGGAATGGATTTGTACTGATGTTTTCAAAAAACCTGCTTGTATCGCTAAATGTGTGCTAAAACAATTCTCTGATAAGATAAAAAGCATTTTAAATGGACACATCTAAATACTAACAAATTTACACTCAATTTCATATAAAATAAATAAAATATAAAATAACTTTGGTTTGGGTAACGAATAGCTTACATCAAGTAACACGTTATGCAAATTAACAATCCAAAGATGGCTATTAAAGTGGCATGTAAAACACACTGTCTCATATATTATAATTTATAAAATTCTGCGTGGATTGTTATGCCTTTTTAAAGCCAAACAATTATAATTTGTTGCTTTTACGAACCCACAGTCAAAACAATACGGAAACCCTGTTATAATAATAAGTTGCCACAAAACTAATGATACTTTATAAGAATATGATCTTATTTACAAGGGATTTTTATTGATGTCATGATGTGTAACTTAAACGTATTACTTACAAAAAAATATTTTGCTGTGGCTGATGGTTTAAGCTTGTTTTTCTAGAACTGATGGAACCTAAAACATATTTTAATTTCTTCTATATTTTATCTGAAATTTACCTGTATTAATAATTATCGCAAAAAGGCGATCTAGATTCAATCGCGGATGCAATCAAGACACAATTTTATGAATAACAGTCCGAGCTTAAGTCGTCCTTCATGATTACCTTGAAATATTATTATAAAAAAAATAATTATTTACTTTATTCGAGGAATGATTCAGTTGGCACTTGATTTGGTGCGAAGTCAGGTAACCGAAAAATAAATTGGTATCGATAATATAGCAGAGGTGCTTGGTAGTAGAAGAGTCAAACTTCTGCATGAACATCTGATGGAGAGGCATTTTTTAAATATGCGCTGGTGTAAAATTAATTACGTGGCAGTAACGGTTGGCTGAAACCGAGCAATCGAATTGGTATATTAAAAATTATAGTAAAATGGAGCGTTTGCAGAAAAGCAAGTGATTATTTATTAGGATATCCAAAACACTGAGATATTCTTATAGTATATGCTCTCGAGAAAACTCTCACAGAATTTCATAACAATCGGAGCATTAGAAGCGAAGTTAGAGCCTACGCAGCGCTACCCGAAGAAAAAAAGAATTAAATAGCATCATTCCAACACACATACACTGCTCTTCCTGTAGATGTTTTAAAAGCTATTACTTAAGCTAATTTACAAAAAAAAATGACGAAGAAAAAACTCCTTGAAAGATGCATCGGTGGATTTACCCAAAAAAAAATAACGAATATTATAATCAATTGATTTAGAAAATTTCGCCATAACATCTTCCAGGCGGCTCTGTGTCTGTGCCCGTTGAGATTGCAGCATATACGCATCTCTGCTTGCATATTTAACTAATTCAATATATCTTTTTTGGAGATCTTTTCACGCTTCTCCTAAGCAGGACGTATCCCGAATTACAATTGCCCTTATATGGCCCTAGAATAGACGATTCGATAAAAGTTGAAATATATTTTTTCGAAATATGAAAGAAACAAACTTGAAACGCGATTATCTCAGAATTCTATTTTTCGAAATTACCTTTGCGGTGGACACGATTAATAAAAAACTATTAAGTCGATCAACACTTAATTTATACCACTTATTTATTATGATAATAGCTAGTACTTGAACGAACCGACGCCATCATCCTAGGCCCGGAATGGAACAAAAGCCCAGACCAAAAATTGCATTGAATTAAGAAATTCTTACTGGAAAATGTGCCAAAAAATTTAAATCCAAAAATATTACAAGCATCCATTAATTTTTAAATAAAAATGTGTTAAAAAAGTAAAATATTTAAGAAAACTAATCGTTAATCATTTTTATAAAATTACACATTTCGGGCCGAAGCCCGTATTTCGGTCCGGGTATCAACAGCACTAATTCATTATTAAATACAAATGCACCCATAATTAAATGGAAAAGAACTAATTTTTTAATTTTTGCAACTTCAAAATATAATTTACTATGTAAAAATCATTCAAAAATATAACTCAATTTGACTTTACATATCAATTGTAAGATCAGCATTCTCAATTGTACCCATTACTATAATTTCCCATGATTAAAATCTCTCCTCTCTAAATGCATCTAAACGAACACACAAATACTAACAAATCATAAATGTATAGAAAAAAATACACTTAAATTTTGCACTCACAAAATATTATTCTGAATTTTGATTACCCGGTTGAAATCGGAGTAGTGTGTGCGTATGCGAGCAAAAAAACCGTCCTGGGCTTCAAGTGCACTCGCGCCCTCTCATACGCATACGTTTTTTTCCCAGTCATTCGCCTTTGATTGCGGTGTTTAACTCTTTCATTTAATTTACAACATGTTTTATAATATATGTCGCATTAAGTACAATTAAAATGGCAATCTGATATGCGGCACATATATTTTATGTGAATGAGTGTGTGTTATTATTTGTGTATGCGTACGCGCGCCCTTTTATACGAAAACTTAACGCATCTTGTGTTCATAATATGGATATACAAAGGCGGCCACGTGACCACTACCCGCATAATGTACAAATGTAATGCACTCGTATATTTTCTATTTATGCTCTAATATAACTTTTCTGTATATAGAGCATAATACACACTCGCACATATACGTATACAGAGCTCATAAATACTGTTGATTTCGCAGGTCCGTGTGTGTGTGAATCGTGTGAAAATTGGTGTTCTGTAAATTCAACAAAACACAACCCCAGCTCACAATTTAAAGTTTACAAGCGGTACGGCAGGGGTAGTTTTGTATATTTATACACGGTAACGCACACATAGATAAAACAGAATTGCACGTGTGTTTATTTCATTTATTTCGGAGAGAGTATTTCGAAGAGCAAGTTTATTGTGGATGTGTATATATGAATAGGATGTGTGATGTCTAAATGTGTTGTTTATGAGTATAATATGAGATAGTAGAAGGGGAATATATGAGAGTATAACAGTTTCATATTAAATTATCTGAGTATTATCTCACTCATTTGTGCTCTCTATTTGATATTAGGAAATAGGAATATAGAATAGGAGTATAGGGACAGTCGACTGTATCATTGGGGAATATGATATGTGTATTATGTATATGTGTTTATGTATATACTAAAGTATATAAATCACGAGGTGCAAAAAAGTTTAACGGTCGAAAATATATTAGACAGGCAATCGAACAAGCTGTCCTTAATTAAAATAATACAAAATTGGTTTATCGATGATATTTTGTAATTTGTAAATTGTACATTTTATTTATCATTTAACAGCAATCAAGTGTAATAAATAACAATCAAGCTCAGTGTCAAATTCTAACAGCGTAAAAAAAAATTAAGACAATTTTTAAGTATATTATTTGTTAGTTATAGCTTTAGCAGTACGTGTCTCAGGGAGTAGGTGGGAAGATGCGTTTGTGAACTGTCTGAAAACTAACAAATACTGATTCAGTTCGAGTGTACATTTTAGCACGGTGCCGGATGAAACTCTTGAGGAGGTCAACGGAAGCGTGCATAGTTCCAGTTAGTGTTGACTACCGATAGAACGGCAAGGTAGCAGCCATTGGCTCTACCTCGAAACTAGGCAGCAGTAGTCTAATAACCTGTTCGGCCGAAACTTTCTATTACCGATCCACCAGATTCAGTTCCCTTTCCATCACATTTTCTTATTTAGAGTTCTAGTCAAAATGTCTAACTATGTTATATTACATAAAATGTCTCTACCTCTTCATCATCCTACATCCTTGCATTGCTCCGTTTTTACTTATATTTCTCTTTTTTCGTCAATATTTCATCAATCTTGGAAACCGTCCAGAGTGAAAAATCAAGATAATGCCAATCTTTTATATGAGTTTCTGTCACGCTTTAAAATTAATCACAGTACTTCAACGGCCCTTTTAGTAACTGATGATATTTTTAAAAGACACAAACCACAAACAATATACAGTGATGATGAAAAACCTTGATTTGATGATGGATAATGAATTGAACTGGAATGACACCGAATATTAAATTCAAAGTGCTTGGTGGCTTACGCCGTTCAGTGTCGGAATATGTTGCGATAAATTCCTTAAATGTTGTACCAATGTGATAGATTTTAAATTTTTATCGTTTTTATAGGTAGTGTTGCAACACGTTTTTCTGGAATGGAATCGTTTGTATTACCAAATCCTTGTTTTGATGAGTTTATAATTAATGGGAGGGTATCGGTTCGCCGCCAAAAAGTGGTCACCGACTCACAGTTCACCGACTTTTCTTTACGTTTTTTTTTTAATAATACGCCGCCATAACGGTTCACCGCTCACACTTTGCATGTTTTTTTTCAATACAAAATAAAACATAGCCCCCAAAAAAATGTCATGTATAACTACTGTTTTATTTATAACACTCCATTATCGTTTAAAATAATTTAAATTAAAGTTACCATACAA
>JANSTU010010251.1:0-15784 GCA_027564075.1 Bolitophila hybrida | reverse complement strand
ATCACAAACTAATAGTCCGACAGCTGTGAAATTTATACACGCATCCTTTGAAGGTTGGTACTATATGAAAACAAAATAGATTTTGTACTAGTGGCGCCCTCTCATAGAAACGATACGAACTTTTCAGCCGACCTGTTACGTAACTAACTCTATATTGAATGATTCTATTTTTTTACAGTTGTACGCTTGACGCGTTAAAAGGCGGCGTAAGGTATTAATTTATTATTTTTTTTCATTTTTATTTAATTAATAATATAGTGTAAAACATTCGTCGATCGGAGTAAAATTGGCGACGATCGGTAAGCCGATCAAACTCGCTTATGAACGTTTTATTCCATTTCCACTTTAACTCACCTAAACTTTTACACTTTTATTTATTTATTTTGTCCTTTGTTTTAATTTTATAATTTTGGTTTAGTAGTCTACACTCTATACCTTTATATATATTATACTATTTTTTTTAATTAGGTATAATATTATGTGAAATCTAAAAACATTTGAGTACCAAATAAATGGGTGCCGATAAAAATATTTTAGTACCAACATAAATTAATGTTTGTTTTACTAAATATATATTAATTTCATTGTGATCTCAATTTCGATTTTTTTGGTGTTCTTTATTAAATAAAAATGCATCTATAACTAAATAAAAAAGCACGCATTTTTTTATTTTTGGAACTCAAAAATTCGATTCGATTTGATTCAATTTTAAAACAAAAAAAAAGAAGAAGTGAATCTAAAGTCAATAATTTGAACATATATAATAATAAGGTTATAATGTTGTTTTAATGTTCTAAACTTCCAAAACATTTTGTGTTTGTAAAGTAAAGTAAAGTGGTGTAAAGTTATTGCAAAAAAAAATTAAGTTTTTTTAATTATAAGTTTGGAACGGCTAGACATCTGGACTTTAGAAAAAAATAATAATAATTAAAATAGAGAAATTTAAATTATGGAATTATTTGCCATCTGGCAAATAAAATTGAGGTTATGTGTATTTTTATTTTTGTTTGTAACTTGGCAAACATCACAAATGGTTAGCTTTGTCGTAGTAAAACTGTAACATATGCATGCTCGATGCTGACTTAACCAAACATATATATATATATATATATATCAATACACATATATTTTATTTAATTAACACACCTTAATCCCAATATGATATATGATATGCTAATTTAACATTCAACCCAAATATTCTTATGATATCACGTTAGAACATCTCCAACACTAAATCACATGCACAAATCAAATGAATTGTTTTATAATAGTTACATTTACCTGCTTAGACATATTAGCAAATTGTACGCATAGTTCGACTGTCCAGGTAGAGAAAAATGTATCAATTTTTATATACCACATTTTTAGGTAAACATTTTCTTCTAATATCTAATATGACTAGTTTCGAGAATGAATGTGTGCTCATTGTCTTGTATACACGATTTTCACCCCTAAGCAATCGTAGTATATGCGCGCACAAATTTACTGCTTTGTACCTGCATTCATGCATCCCTTCTCTCTTTCACATCTGTCCGTGTGAAATTACATGTTCCAACTGGAACCTAATACTAACGGCAACATACCCATGCACTTTGTGTGCTATTTTATTGTAGTATTCTTTACTCACACATACACACTATATAGCTGTATATACTTTACTCTCATGTTTTTCCCACCCCATTTTTTATTTCGGTGTATCAAAATCTGCACTCTGCAGATACACAGAGAAACAAGCTGTACAGTACAGAAGCTTGGCGCGAAAGGGAAATAACAATATTACAGGGACTAAGAGTACATTTTTGTTTTGATTCCAGGAATCACATTTATTCAATATTTAGTAACTACTCGTACTATCATTCAAGACGCTAAAAAAGTTACATCTTATTTATCGGAATTATTCATCAAAGGATCACGGGAATTGTTTAATAACTGGTTCCAACTAAAGTTAAAATTGTGCGTGTAAGTATAGTTCATATTTACCAAGATAACTTGTTTCTAAGTTCTGATTCGAAATAAAAATATGTGTTATTTTGTCGTATTGGATTAATAGTGAAGTGAAAATTAAAAACTAAAGAAAAAAACAAAGGTAAAATGATTTTTTAACGTAAATGATAAATAGAGTTTTATAATGAATTAGAATTTTATTTAAATACAACAACAAAAGACTTCCTTTTTTTGATTGGTTTTCGTTTGGAACTGTCATCATAATTTGACTGTGCCGCCATTACTTTATATCTAGTTTCATTTCGTTTTTAAATATTCAAAATTAAAATTATTTTCATAATAATTTATGTCTTGCAGACATCATGTCAAACGAAGTATCTGTATCTAACGGGAATCTATCGAATCTATGGATTTTAATCGAATACAATGCGAAAAACACAAATTGCTATACGATTATCGAAGCCACCGATGTGATTGCTGCCCGAGAAATGCACACTGGGAAATTAATAAACTTTCGTTGTGGATCAATTATAATGGAAGCTACAATTGTCATAATTTCGGATGACCGTCAATTCCTGGAAACCGAACTTCGAACATTACAATCCCCGAACATCGTGAAACTTGAATGCAATTCTATAAATCAAAATCAATACAAACGAAAGCGTATGTCCAGTCCACCAAAAAAATCATATCCTAATGGAACTACCAAAACAATGAATGGAAAGACATTTAGTGGAATAGGAAATGAAATATCAATGTCAAAAAACCTTACCGTCGAAACTGTATCCGAACCAAAGATCATACCACCAATGACATTTGATCAGCAAACACAAACCGATTTTAAATGGTCCGCACAATCAGAATCAGGTCTAGCATCAAAACAGGGTGCAGAGATTTTAAAGAATCAAGAAAAAATGCTAGCAGAACATCAGAAAATGTGCGAAGAAAACCAACAGTCTAAAACACAGCTTCAAAATTTGACCGATCAAAATGTACGACTACAAACTCTACTAGAATCGGTTATGATGAAATTAGACACGGTGTTGCCACCGATCAAAGAAATAAAAGATACTGATGAATCCGTATTCGTCATATGTCAGAGTACACCAAAGGCAAATACCAAAAGTCAGGTTTTAAATCTAAACAATACTCCAACTCAGTCCAAGACTCAGTCAAACGTAAACGTAGCACATTCTCAGCTGATGAACCTTGACATAGCTAACATGCAAATGCACCATGCGGATAGCTCACAACAACCATTGCGTCCTTCGTCCACTATTGAAACCTATGAAATAAACCAGGACAGTAATATGTCATATAATCTAAGCTATATGTCACGTCACGGATCGAATGCCTCTATAAACAGTTCTGCTTGTAATTTTGCGAATAAATTCAATGAAACCGACTCTCCGAAAAATAATAAATCTATCAAGGAAATGGTTAAATCCGATTGGGATGAAATGGACGAAGATATAAGCGAGAACGTGGTTATCGGTCCAAATAATACACAAGTTCCCGGTCATGTTCTAAGTCAGATTAAATGGAATTCCCATACATCCGCCACGCGAAAATTGCTTACAACTCTTTTCGATCGTGACATTCTGGCCACTCACTCTCTTACCGGAAAACCCTCACCAGGTAATCAAAAAACAAAACATTTATATTTGAAATGCAAATTCTAATTTCGATATTTCTATCTAGCCTTTGCCGAATCATCTAAACCTACTAAGCACCAACTAAATCCAAGCATCATCCAGGACATTGTACACTATGTTTCCAATCGATGCAGGGTCACTGAAACGAATGTACGCAGTTCCATTACAACCAAGTGTGCCGACGAGAATAAAATGTACCGCCAGCGTATGGAGAAGAAGCGCAAAGTATTACAAGTGCTCAACAACAAAGAGAATTGTATTGAATGATTTCACAATTATTGCACAGCATTTTAGATACTTTTTTATAGGCACATATTTAAGAAGTATTAGTTTTTTTTTTAAATATTTACTTAGATAATTTAATTCTAAGTATAGTTTGATACAACTGTTACATATGAATAAATCGTTTTCATAAACTAAAAAAAACAACAAAATTATTAAGTCAACATAAAGACGCATGATCAGTATTCACCGTGATGTGAGAACCTTCGACATAAGGCCTGAACTATTCAGTACTACTAAACATTCTTTCTCAGTGGTATGGTACTTTCGTTGAGCATTATACAAGAACTTCGCCAATACCATTATCGTATGCATCCGCTTGAATTATAAATTTGTGTATATAGTCCAGGTTGGCTAGAACATGAGCTTTGGTTAACGATTCCTTAATAAGCGTAAAAGCGTCTTTAGCTTTCGCGGTCCAGTTGAACGATCTACTTTTGCTTGTTTTTAGAAGATCAGTTATTGGAGCATACATTTCTGAAAAAATGTTGTTAAAACGCCGAACCACCCAGCCATACCAAGAAACCTGCTCCGATCTTTAATACTTTTTGGCACAGTGTAATTTTGGATTGGTTCAATCTTCGCGTTGTCGGTCTTTATCCCCTCTTCGCTAACTATGAGTCCCAAATACCTCGTCTATTTGGCAGAAACTAGTTAACTAGCAATCCTTAAATGTGAAACAACTTCTTTCAATACTTCTAAGTGTTCCTCCAAAGTTTCAGTGCAAATAATTATATCGTCTAGCTACGTAAATACCCGAGGTTCGAGCGAAAAAAAACCTTTGCCTGGTACCGCAAGATTAGTCTCGTGAAGCTTTGTCAAAATCCACTTGGTAATAAGCATCTGACAAATCTATTGGTTATCTTCCGAAAATTCGATTTTTATTAATTTAATTTTAAATTTTTATATTAATTTGTATACTTTATATTTTTATTCACATCTAATATTAAATTATGATGTCATTATTATTTTTTTTTGATCTCAATTATATTTTTTCAAATTCAATACTATATATTACAATTATTCAATTGTTTTTATTTTATTTCATTTATTATTAATAGTGCACAATTGTTTTTTAGGTTTTCACATATGTATATTAGCTATTTTTTTCGCACCCAATTATCAAAATGTTTTTTATCGGTACTCGTTTTTTGGCACCCACATTTTTTTTGGCATTTACATAATAGTCTCTTCTCTCTCTTCTCTTTTCATATTATAATAAAAAAATATATATAAATTAATGTGTATACCCTTTAATTTACTTATTCTAATTTCTCTTTATGTATATTTTATTTTCAATTTCATTAAAGTTGATTAAATATGTCTGCGAACTGTTTTATCATTCTTTGTGACAAATTAATCAAGCTATCGGTCAGAAGAAAACTTTTACAACTCTGTTTTTTCTCATACCATTTTTATCCGATTTGAATAAATGCTAAAAAAAAGTTTTTTTTTTTTATCGACCATTTTTTCCTATCTATCGAAAAGCGTTGTTTCGAAGAAAATGATATTATCTTTCAGGACAAAAGATTGGGCGAAATCGTTCAGTTTTTTAAATTTATTTAAATTTGAATTTTCGTGTAAAGTTGTTCTTTGTCACTCAGTAAAATAAAAAAAGTGAAGGTGGGTATTTCCAATTATTTTGTATAGCTATGGCTTGGGATATACAAAATGTAGAAATAATATAATTTATACTCTTTAAAATAATATACACACACACCCTGAATAGAACAATAAGTGTATGATGGCGTTAATGATTCACGATTCCAAATAAAAATAGCAGGATAGATCTATAAGTTGTTAGTCACGTCAGGGCAAATTAAGACTCCTAACCATCGTGGATGTGTTGTTAGTGTCAGAGCACAGTGGCTCCAATAAAAGTAGCACAGCACATTAGCATGACCTGATCAGTCGTGTGAACCCGTAATGGTTAATGAATTCGATTTGCGACATCGCACACTGGCTCTATGTCCCACAAGGGATTACAGAATCCAATGAGATGAAAACAATTTTGATTTTTTTATAGTATATAGTTCTCGATCGCTTGTGGAGTAAATGTAATAAAAAAATAATTTTCCATACGTAAAACGCCAAAAATCACACAAAAGCAATTGATTATTTCTCGTGTTGATGTCGCTTGCTTTAATGAAGTCTACATTATTGATAATTCATTAATTATTTTAAAAAAGACCACATTATAATCAGTATAAAAACAACATATATTCCTTAAATTTCATAAGATTAAATTAGCTAAAAATAGAAAATAATATTTTTAAGTAAGCTGTAGTTAATTTAAAATCCGAAGAAACCTTTATTATGGGAGGCCCCTAAACTGCAAGTGCGTGACTTATTTATATGTCTAAAACATTTTTTTTGTGGAATATTAAAAAAAATGTGTTTTTGTATAATTACCGATTTATAGTGTTCTCATTCGAGTAACTAAAGTATACCGTACGCATAAGACTTCACTTGATTTTTGTATTGCATATTGGACATGTGAGTCGTGCAGCCATCGCTCTATAACAAAAAAAAACATAGTAAATCTGATATATTTTATGAAATTGCTCGAATTTACTTGAGTGTGTTTATCCAAGTGGTCAAACAGTCTTGGTAAAAACAGTGGCCACATAACACCGGTGTTTTGTTTTCATCTTCGCAAATAAATTCACTCAAGCATATTGAACACTCGATTATTGTGCACGGAAATCAAGGCGAGTTTTGTTGTTTTTTTTTTGAAAATTGACAGATTTATTTTGGAATGCTATGCTACGAAAGTGCAATAAATATCAATATTTTCCAAAGGAAGTGGTTGCTAGTATCTTTCTAGGAAAAGCATACTACTCGATACTCTGAAGTCTTTACACAAGTTTTAATTGCCAGTCGTGCACATAATGCATATCCCAACAATTAAACAAGCGACTGCACACAGCTTTCGGTGCTTACGCTGCTCGCGAGGAACGACGCCTTGTAAGTAAAGAATGTTTATATATCCTGAAATACTTTAAAAAATAAAGTAAAATATTAAAGTATAATTATACTCTTATATATACAATATAAAATATATTCTCGATTATTCTGCAAACGCACACACAACGGGCCCTGTTTCGATTGGTCAAGCGTATATATATAATACACAAACACCAGAACCATCAAGGAATGTTTTTCTTACGTGCAAGATAGGATTTTGATGAGATGATTATGCTATTATGCTCATGAAAATGGTGTTGCGCTTCATTAAACAATATAATATCACGATGCCGAGCTATAGAAAAGATTTTCCGAATGTCATTGAATATTTAGGTGAACATTTTACGCTCACCGAAAAAAATGCACACCAAAAATAAAATTATATCACACAGACACGTGTGAGTATGCACATTTGAATTTGGTGCAGTTTATAGAGCTAATTTCAGACTTACATTCGTTTTTCTTGTGCACATTTGGCAAATACCGAAGTCGTTCTGCATCTTTTTTAGTGTGTCCTTAATAAATAAAGGGGATACTTTTTTTACTGAAAGGTTCAGGTTTGGATCTGCATATAATATTGTGAGATATTTGCCTTTTTATATAGAACCGAAACCAAGCGATGTACAGTCTTTCTTGTTCCTTTTATTGTCAATTTTAAGAAAAGATCTTGGACCCCTGGTATATATTTATATTTGGTCTCGGTTGAAATCATAAAATTTGTTTTTATAACGGTATTAGAGTTTTTCCACCAAAAATACGATGCTCCTTACGGGAGGAAATGCAGGATGAATTATTTTTCGCCAAAAGATCTTTAATGGATTGAATCCCACCGCGCACAGGTGCTAAACCTGTATACTAGCCGACGACCAGTCTATTCAACAAACAAATATCGTGATCATCTCTTGGCATGTGCCCGAGATATCCTAGTTCAAAAATAGATCTCGCACCATTTAATTAGCCACTTCGTTGTACAGCCGAACATTTGTTGTGTGTATATTTAATTCAATTCAGTTGTAGTTTGATGATCTATGAAACCAGTTGCTGTAGTGGCGAGTTCAATTTATCTATTTCTTTTTTATTTTCATTTGAACAATTGTTTGTGAATAGTTGTCATACTCCGGTGTTTAGTGATCGTGTTAACAGGTGCCTCGTGCATTAATTGTGTACAAATCCAGTTTTTTTCTTTTATTATGCAATCAAAGAAGTTACACTCAGTGGATGCTGAGTATATATTCCTTGGGTTGATGTTCGTATCGAGCGATCAAAAGACGAATTAAAAACATTAGGTGCTGTTTACGATAAAAAAAATAGACTTCATTTAATAAAAAAACTACTCTTCAATAAGCTTTTTAGGCTTTGTTTGTAATATATAAATAAGCTATTAATATACGCACACCGCTCGCGTTTAATCGGTGGAAATTCGGTTGTTCTGTCGTCATTGCCTTCGATCAGCTGTGCCGTGGGACAGTGACGCAGATCAAAACATCGAGCCAGAAGACGAAAGTGATGAAAAGTGCATCTAAACAATTTGAGATTAACGAACTTGATCTTGTTTAAATGCTTGGATCAATGCCAAATAGTACTGATGTGGATTACGCATAAACATAGTCGTTTTCCTGTAGTATGGTATATTTGTTATTCGACACAAGACTCACATTTAGCCTACATAAAATAAGAGCTGCAAAAATGCTGAAAAAGTGTCTGGTAAGATCGCTGGCAGACTATGCACTAGGTGAATTGGCTAATTGCATTGTGGCAGCCATCGGTCTGGCAATGCATACAGAGCTCGATAATGATATAACCATTACAATGGTTGAGGTGAATTCATATCTAGAAGAATCTGGTGCGACAAGTGACATTTACGAGGATCTACTCAAGATTATTTTGGGTTCAGACTATCTGGAAGCAAATATTCGTTTCACATGCCTACAGATGCTCTTGAACGGCAGTGTTCAATCGTTGGTATCGGAGATATTTCCATTTTCGTACTACGAAAAGATTCTACAAGTGATTGCTGCTCAGGGAACTGGTCTACGAGCATTAAACCTGAAGGGTGTATGGGTCAAAGAGGAACACATGAACTACATGTTTGAGATAATCAAAAACTGCACACGCCTGACAAAACTTTGTATTCCATACATTGCCACAGATGATCTCTTACAGTACATTGGAAAGTGCAGCAAGAATTTACAAATTCTAGACATTTCCGGTGAGACTGACATAACCGAGAATGGCATCGAGCATCTGTGTCTAAGCGAGGCCAGAGAACGTTTGACCATTGTAGACATTGGAACGCTTGGTGAAGAAAATATTTGTCATACGGATATAGCGTTGTTACTGACAAATCTGCCAAATCTGCAGAATCTGGTGACTTACTCCTTTGTTGGTCAATCATTATTGTGCATCAGCAATCAACACGGTACCGAATTTAAGACGAAGCTTCGATATATTCATGACACGAAAACTAACCCGAAGACCATGGAGGCAATTATTCGAATGTGTCCAGATTTAGACAGTATATATCTAGATACTCCAGAAGATGGAATTATGCAGAGTTTGGCTCAGCTAAACATTCGTCGATTGAAAGTTTACAAATTCTGTTGCAAGGAGTTAACGGCCTTATTGGACGTTATCGGATCAAATTTGGCACATCTGACTGTGATCAAGGGTCGTGGAGTTCTGGACTTGGGTAAGATGTCTCGTACTTGTGGTGGTCTCGTCGATCTGGACTGCTACATGATGGACATGTTAACGTATGCTTGTGACAGAAAATTTGATAATTTACAAGGTCTTGAGATGCTGAACAGTCCATTCACAAGCAATTCGCTAAAGCAATTTGTTTGTCAAAATCCATCACTCAAAAGGCTAGCTATTGATTCCGTTATGTTCACTGATGAGGATATGGCAAGGTAAGTCACAAATTATACAAAATCCTATGAATAAATTGCGAATTATTTAGTTATAATTTTCAGTATATTTTTGGAGCATGATTTCAGTTCGCTAGAGGACATTTGGTTTACTTCTGCACCCAATCTAACGGTGCAAACGGTCGAAGTAACAACACAGAAAAAAACGAAACATACACAATTCAATAAAATTACATTGCTTTTATGTTATACAGGTTCTAATGGATCGATGTCCGGAACTTCAGAGCATCGGTCAGCTCAGCGGATGGTCACTAACACCCGATGACTTATCATTACTTCGCACAATGCTGAAGAGCGGCAATTCTAGCCTGGTACTCTCTCCCACCAGTATATTTCCTTAAAATTATCGTTCTTTAATTTAATATAGTATTTAAAGAATAAACAAGCTCATGGATATTTAAAGAAAACGTTATTTTAGGATATCCCTATCCGATATCGCGATAAACACATGACGGGCATCTATTGGCATTGAAATAAAAGCAAATGACATTTCTTTTATTATTTAAATCTGTATATATTTATTTATGTTATATTCTGTTAATTATTGTTATTGCAATTAGTTTAATTTTAATAAATAAACATATAAACTAGAGAATAATATTTTTTCACGCTATATTCTGATTTAAAAATTAAAAATTAATTATTTTATTCTAAAAAAATAAAAAATAATAACTTCGATGCTCCATATACATTTAGCAGTTTGTTGACGTACATAAAAAACCGCAATATATTCTTCAGAATTTTCTGATGCTCGGTTCCCATACAAAAAAGTAAAACAAAAGTTACTTAAATATTTGCGTAAGTCCGCAAGTTATGGCGCATTTATGAATACGATTTGAAGAAGAATTATATTTTTTTGAACATATAGACATATACACGAGAAGTTTTTTTAATGTTGACATTCAGATCATATCTTAAAAAATACCTAGCAAAATTTGAACGAAAACTTGACGTTCGTTGTTTTGTAAGTAAGACTAAAATGTCAAGTGTTTTGCGTTGCGGTATTTGCTAGGATATTTGTTATTTTATGTTATGTATTGATGTAATCATCGATGGGTTTTTGGTTTTTTGATGTGCATTTATAGTTTATGGTTGTTTTTTTGGAATTATTTGTGTATTATTATTAATTTAGTTTTAAAGTGAGACTTGCTGCTTGCTTCACTGGTGATATATGTAGTTTTGCCTGAAATATTCTCAAACTAATACATATTTTTAGTTGTATTTTACCTACTATTTTACCTTCTGAATTGTGGAGACGAACCAGGCAAGCACCCGTCTCAATGCAAGTTCGACGGAGAAAGTGGCAGTGGATCGGTCACACCTTGCGGCGCGGTTCGAACAACATTACAGCTCAAGCGCTGCAATGGAACCCGCAAGGAAGTCGAAGCAAAGGTATACCGAAAACGACGTGGAGGTGCACAGTCGAACGAAAGCTGGTAGAAGATCAAACGAACTGGACATCGATAAAGGCTTTGGCCATCAACCGCGTCCAGTTCTGCAAATTTGTTGCTGATGCCTTATGTCCCGAATAGGGATCGAAGGAATTTATATATATAACATATATATAAACTAAAAAAATGTAATATTATTTTAAAGGATGACAAAAAAAACATGTTATTACAATTATTTTCGATTTATATGGAAAATTATATGTTGATGTTTTGTATGTTTTGTTCTGTACAAATACGAAATACTATATTTTAAGTATTCAGTTTCATCCCACAAAATTCGTCCCCGCACAATTCATTGTGCTCGGGATGAATTGTGTTCTAGACAATTGTTGTTAGTTTTGTACGGTTGCAGAGATTGGACTATAAGAAAGGAAGAAGATGATAGAGCTACATTTGAAAAAGTGAATCTATATACGAAAAGAGCAACAGATAATGCCGGAGCAGTTTTAACATCGATCTTCAGGAGCTAAGACTAAGACCTCTTCCATTACATTAAAGAATAGAAAAGAGACCACAGGGAATACTAAATTAATAATATTCCTTCTTACCTTGAAAGGATTTTAAACAAAAAGAACCGTTTCAATAAAAAAAAATATATCAATTCAATTTAAGTTATCACTTGAAACTTAAAATATTATAATCGATTTTAAAATACTGTTTTTATTTAACAAATATAATATAATGCTTATTGTAAAAATGGGTATTTTATAAAATGTAAAATAATATTATAATTATAACTTCTTTACTTACAGATGAACCAATGCAAGTTTGGAAACTTCCGCCACCGAATGCCAGCCTAATTGATAATGCTGTAAAGCTCGGTATTAAGGCACTTGGAGACCGAGAACTGCTGGAAGAGAATATTGCCACGCCAACATTAAATACTCCTACGTACCGTCATCAGCGTGCGGTCAGCACTACGTCTGGTGCTCGAAAGCTAACGAAACGCGGTTATGTTGAGAATCATGCTACTATTGAAGTAGCTCGAAAGTGGGTTTAGAATTTAGAAGTTACAAGTACTAGTATTTATATTGATTTTATTATCACTAACAGTCAATCGATGATAAAGCCAGACGGTCGGTGGAACATTGGAAAGGGACCGGAAATCCCGCTAGATTTACCCAGCACTGAAGTACAGTGTGATTGGAATTCCAAGTATAGAAATCCAAATGGTACATGTAACAATAAAGTGCATCCACTCACCCACGGAGTGGCCATGCTGGCTTTTCGCAGGTAATAATGGTTTCTTCTATTTATTATTAATAAAAATTAAACAACTTCCTAGATCTTTGTTACCGGACTACGCAGACGGCATATCTGCTCCACGTGCATCGCACAGCAACCAGCCACTTCCGTCGGCTCGACTCATCTCTACAGGCATTCACAGGCCATCCTACAAAAGTGATCCTAATTTCACAGTAATGCTGGCCGTTTTTGGACAATTCCTAGATCATGATATTACGGCCACTGCATTAAATCAAGGTAAATAAGTAATCAAATACTTATTACAATTCAATAATAAATAAATTATCTACAGGTCAAGATGGAGAACCCATAGACTGTTGTGATCCTCTAAAACCTCAGCATCCAGAGTGCTTTCCTGTGCCATTGGCAGCCGGTGATGCCAACTTTGATAAATACAATATCACATGCATGAATTTCATTAGATCAGCTCCAGCACCGACCGGTCACTTTGGTCCGCGACAGCAACTTAATCAGGCTACCGCATATATTGACGGTTCCGTGGTTTACGGCAGCATAGATGAGCGCATTCAAACGCTCCGGACAAGTATATATACAATATACATGTTCTTGAATAAGTATTACAGATTCTAAATTATGTATCGTATGCGCAGGCGATTCTGGAATGCTGAGAATGTTTAATACTCCAGACAATCGTACCTTGTTACCGGTATCCACAAATCCTCGAGATGGTTGCAATGAGGCACAGATGAATTCCAAAGGTAAATACTGCTTTGAATCGGGTGACACCAGAGCTAATGAGAATTTGCACCTAACATCGATGCATCTGATATGGGCACGACATCATAATTACCTTGCAAGCAAATTGGCCGAAGTGAATCCGCACTGGACGGGTGAGACGATTTTTCAGGAGGCCAAGCGCATTCTAGGTGCTCAGCTGCAGCACATAACCTACAATGAGTTCTTGCCAACATTGTTGGGTAGAGATTATATAGTTAATTAATTATTTAATACATTATTTATTATACAATTTCTCAATATAAAGGTGACAAGTACAGCGGAGACATTGGCCTAAAGTCTAGACAAGATAACCGCACAGACACGTACGATCCGAATGTGGACGCGACCATTGCAAATGTTTTTGCCGCATGTGCTTTTCGCTTTGCACACACCCTGTTGCCAGTAAATAAATCACTGTATATATATATATATATATATATATTCCATGTAATTCCTTGCAGGGCCTCATGAATGTCACCAGCAATGTAAACACAACCGAATCGGTGGCTTTGCACACAATGCTTTTCAACCCGTACTCGTTGTGGGGTGGCGGTGGGCTAGATGCAGCAATTGGCAGTGCTATTGGCACGTCTCTGGCCAAATCCGATCAATACTTTACGACCGAGTTGACAGAGAAACTATTTCAGAGCAACAGTACTACGCCAGCCACTCCAGTTACACGGAAAACAGCCGGATTGGACCTGGTTTCACTTAACATTCAGCGCGGTCGAGATCACGGATTACCTGCGTACACGGAATGGCGGCGTTACTGTCGACTGCCCAGTGTTGATACATGGGAGGATATGGCGTTTGCAGTTGACCCGGACTCTCTGGCAAATATGCGAGATATTTATGCGTACTTATTTTTTGTTTGTTGTATTTATTTTGACTAAATACATACATTATACATATAGAGAACCTCGGGACGTAGACGTCTACTCAGGAGCTCTTAGCGAGCCACCCATGTTGGGCGCCATAGTAGGTCCCCTATTATCTTGTCTTTTGACCGATCAATTTATTCGAATCAAGAAGGGTGACTCACACTGGTACGAACGAATCAAAGGACCGCAAAGATTCACAAATGGTTAAAACCACAAACATAAATCAGAAGAATTCAAAAGTAATACCATTTTTCTTATATTATTTAGAACAATTCAACGAAATATTTAATACTACACTGGCGTCTATCATTTGTCGTAATTCGGATGCTGTGGAACAATCTCAGCGTTACGTTATGCTACAAATAGGCGAGGAAAATGAAATTGTGAACTGTTCGGAATTAGATACGTTTCAATTTGTTGCATGGAAAGAAACATTAGATAAGCCAAAGAAACCAGAAATGAGATCAACGAAACTTTCTTCGGCACAATCGAAAGTTACAGCCATTTCTAATAAAAAATCTTCCAAAGAGCCGGCATCGAAATTGTGATTTTCGTATTATCGATAGATTTGTTTAGTTTTTGTATTTTAAATTATTTATAATAAAACGTTTATTCAGATAGATATTTTTATATATTTTTTTTTTAATTCGTCTTGTTGGAACAATCTGTATTGTGGGGTGAGAAAATGTTCTTGGTGACAAAACGAGTATCCTTGATTCTTATAAGATAATATTAAAGTTATCAAAAATAACTATTGCAGTATTCACTATTCAGTCATAATACGCGATTGGAATGAGAATGATTTAAGAGTGACGAGAAGAACGTGATTTTACCCCTATTTACTGGAAATTAGAGGAGAATAGATTGACTATCACGAAACTTTTTAAACTTTTGCCTTATAGGTGCGGTATTTAATCGTGTTATTGTTATAAAGTTCTGGAAGATCATAGAGGAATGAAGTTTGCGAGTATTTAGAATATATACTGAAGGTATTTCTTAGATGATAGATTTCAATAAATATTCAATAGTATTATATATTAAGTTGTTTTATGTAAATATTCCAGCTACCGAATAATAATAATAATAGTCTAATAGTCATAATACTTGAATGTTGCCAAATCTTTTTCCTATGTTGATTTATGTAAATTGATTTTATGTAAATTGTTTTATGGTGAATAATCCGCGAACCATATTCTTCGCATAAATTAAAACTTCAGCTCGTGATCTTTGATGCTTGAAACTAGTGTGGTTATTTTGGCGAAATTGTTTATAAATAAATCGACGCGACGATACGCTTTGTTGGTGCCTGCATGTCGCGTAGCTTGTGAGTTTATAATGTACTATATGTGTGTGTAAACTCTGTTCAAAAAGAACATTCTCCCGGGTCTTCTTAAAATGAAAGGGTTTTGCTTCCGTTTCTATTTGATGACATCTAGTCGGTTTGTGCTTCAATATGTGGTCACATTGGTTACATTGGTCACATTGGGTCTTTCGACCTAGGAAAATCAATCGTATGTCTGCTACAGCCGATGTGCGTTGATGTTTGCATGTTTTTGATGTTATGATTCATGACGCGTCGACTGTGAGTTTCCATAATGTACGCGTGTGTACACTAAACCATAGCCATAGCCGAGTGGGTTAACGCGTTGGCCTGGCTTATGGGAGGTCGCCGGTTCAAACCCGGTCGGCAGACC